>CAUYQG010049310.1:0-50967 GCA_963574415.1 Tarsius wallacei | reverse complement strand
AAAATTAGGTATAACAAATGCTGTAGAATGAACACCTATGTACCCACACCAGCTTAAGAAACAAAAAACTACAAATACTTTTGAAACTCAGTGTTCCCTCCCCAAAAGCAAACACTATCTTGAACTTGGAGTTTAACATTCTCTTGTTTAAAAAAATATTTGGAATGCTATACAGCTATCAAAAAGAATGAAATAATGTCTTTTGCAGCAATTTAGATGGAATTGGAGAACATAATCCTAAGCAAACTAACTCAGGAAAAGAAAAACAAACATCGCATGTCCTCACTCTTAAGCAGGAGTGAATCGAAGTGTCCACAAAGACATGGAGAATGGTATAATGAACACTGGAGTCAGAAGGGAGGTTGGAGGGATGAAAATCACCTCTCAGGTACAGTGTGCAAGGATGAGGGTGGTGGGTATACTTAAAACTGAGATCAAAAAGTATTTGTATCCCCTAAAGCTATTGAAATAAAGAAAAAAAGGAATAGATAGCTATTTGGTTTATTTTATTTCCTTCTATTTCTTTTTCTCTTTCTATATCTCCTACCTACCATTATTATACCTACATTCAGCACAACTTTAATTCCATCTCTTTTAAGATTAATCAGTAATACAAAATGACCCTTTTAAGTTAATATGCAAGCTCCTAAAAGTTAAACTTTGCATTTACAGTAACCTTAGTAGCTAGTTCAGGAAAATGTTATAGTCTTCATTTAACAGAAGGGAGTAAATGACTTTTCTTATTATGTTTCTCATTACTTAGTAACAAAGCTGGGACTATAACAACAATGAACAATTATTGAGCACTTGGAATTTGTCTAGCACTTTCTACATATTAACTAATTTTGTACTCATAGAGACTCTGTGAGTTAAGTACTCTTATTATTATCAAATCATATATGAAAAAAAGGAGGCACAAAGAGGTTTCAGTAGTTTGCCAATGTGGCATAACTATTGAGTAGTTATCTGTATTTGAATCAAAATATTTGCATGTCTAAACCAGTCTGCTATGCTGATTTTCATTGGAGTATATACAACGCTGGGTACAGTGACTAATACATGATATTAGTAAGTGAAAGACATTGTTATTGAACTGTTAGGAGTCTGAGGAGGTCAACATGACTAACTCATCCTGTTGAACAATAGTGGAAGATTTAGTTAGGAGAGTATGGTGGTCACACACATTGAAGGTCTTCAATGCTGTTTTGCATTTACATGCTTGAACATCACATATTGTTTCCTTTTAAAAACATGAAGTTAAAAAAAGAAAAAAATTGTAACATGAAAAAGTTAATTCTAAGACTATATCTAAAAGTTAAAACTTAAAAATAAAATAAACCCCCAAGTGGACATTTACTAGAAAATGTTTCTCTTACTCTTACACAATAAATTTCAGCTTTTGGAAAAAGTGAATAAAAGTACTGGCAAAAATAGATGGTCAAATCATTTGATTTGAAATTCTGATGTGATAATTTTTTTGCTTTAAATTGAATATTTATTTTATGAGAATCTGTAAGTGTATAATATATACTGGTCTAGTGAAATTATTTTAGACAGTGATATACATGATCTCTTGGTAGGCAGGAATAATTTTTCTGTAACACTGCAGCTACTGTTTTGAGCTTTTACTGAAGTCTGAAATGCATATAAAAACATACTATCAAAAAACCATATTATCACCTAGTTTATACTTATTCTTTCTAAGTGATTTCCATATAAAATAAATTCATTTAATAAGGTAAAGCTTATCATTTTCTAGTTGACGCTGTGGTCTCTACCTAGGGCTTAAAATGAGGTTTTGCTTCTCCCTCTCGTAAATTTATAAGAAACATGAACTCTGCAGCTGGAATTCAGCTGACAAATTTGATTGTGATCCCATAGTAACAGGTCTGTTAAGAATAATGGATCTCACCATAGAACCAATTATGTTGATTATGAATGTGTTACTTTAAAAAAAAACTTTTGTAATTCCTTGTATATGATCTATAGTCTGTTTATTCATGAGTAATAATTAAATTTTTCTGCAATTTATCTACATATGCATATAAAAACCCTATATTATACATAATGTATTCAAATTAAATCTAATTCTATATTTACTTGTAGTCTCACCCTACTATCTTGTGCTAACACTTGTTACTTAAAAGCTTTAGTTTTCAACAACTTGCCATCTAACTAGTGGGATGATTGGTTATGGGCCAAAGATAATGTTTAAAAAGAGACTGAATAGATTTTTGCCTCAATAAAATTTTTAATTCAAATATTTAATGTCTATTATGATCAATTAGCTAGAGTTAGAAGTGATTCTAAAATAGTCACCTGGACTGTGCTTATTAGCTGCAATCTGATGGGAAGAGAAGATTAGAAGACTAGTCTTGACACTGTTTTTACATAACAATCATGCTTTTCACTTAGATTATAAATTGATAGAGTGGAGCATGGTGAAGAAATTACAGAGGGAGATACAAAACCAGCTACTCATGGGCACCACCACAATCAGAGGCTATAAAAATAATTAAGACTCTTGTGTATGTGTGTTCTCTAATATGCTGATGGACACAGATACATATGACTGACTTTAGGACTGATACCACGATTAAAAAGTGTTAGCTGAATGCCTAAATTAGCACAAAGTGAACAATTGAGTCACATCTGTCATTGAAAAAGTTATATTTAAACTGAGTCTTGAAGGTAAATAAGACTTTAAAAGATAGAGAAGAGAAGGAAAGATGTTTCAAGCATAGGCAATAGCATGAACATAGAAGCAAGGCACCATATGGTTTTACTATAGTGAGTAAGTTTTTATAACTAAACTTGGAGGAAGAGCAGTAAGTAGTGTGAGACAAAGCAAAAAACGAGGCATAGATTTGACTGTACAAGCCTTAAGTGCCACTTAAGGTATAGATATTTATTTTTTGATCTGCCTAACACTCTACTGTTCTTTTAACAAAAGCATGACTTTTTAGGGGATTCAGAGATTATTCTGCAACATGTGGCCAATGGTAATTCTTGTAGACAGTTCACTCTTTGGAATATGTAGGGTTTGAGTGACCCAGGCCTACTAATTAAATTATTTGCTGCCTCTAGATAAAGCCCAAAACAGTGGATGGACACAGTTTCCAACATGCTAAGAGTCTATCAGCAAAACAGCAGTGTGGGTGACGTTTGAAAGAAGGCATGAAGTTAAAATGCGGAATCAAGAATGTGGAACCAGAAGTGTAGAGTGAAATTTGACAGGTCAGAGTGTGGGCTTGGGGAGGGATGCAAATCCTGAATCATTGTTTAGTTGGCATTTGTGGTTTGCTTTTTAAAAGCTTACAGTGACTAAGTATAGAGTTAAGAGGGCTCCTTCTCCCCAAAAAGTCAGGGATAAATTTGAACTCAGCAGAGAGGAAGAAAAAATTAAACATCAAAGATGTTGCTACCTCCTATTTTTTCACAAAGTAGTTGACGCTTGCTTACTATACCTTGTCATGATTCCAAATCCCCCAAAGAGGCATGGGTTGTGTAGAGTCAGGTTTTTCACTTTTGTTTCTTTAAGGGAAGGGCAAAGAAAGAACTGGCAGTGGCAGATCAGTGGGTGCTGGTTACATAGTACCTCAGTTCTTATCTTTTAGCTGGTCTTCTCAAGTGCTGGACAAATAGGGTAGCATTTGAAAAGTTATACTGTATGTATTAAAGTGAACAAAGCTATGCCCTGTTCAAGAACACATTTTCTTAGTGTGTGAATAGAGAAATACTAGTTACCTGAGGTAAGTGAAATGGAACTGCTGTTTCCATGGAGACCTAGAGAATGCAAAGTGGGGTAGCAAATACTAAAGACACAACATTTCCATGCTTTTGCATGGGATTGATCCTTCTTTCCTTTTCACCAAATCAAATCAAGTTATCCTTTGAAATAGTCTCCTCCCACTCCAACGTTACCTTCTTGACCTATAAGCTTCTAGCCAGAGCCTGTATTACCCCTGACCTTTCCTGGATGGCCCACCCTCATTGCTAATCCTCAGCAGTTCCTCCAATATGATGCCGAATCTCTTATGTCATCTTTTCAGGAGCACAATAGTCACCAGGTGAGTGGGTACAAGTTCTGTTTCGTGAGAATGACTGCTGCCCGTGGGTGAATAGACAGAGCCCTCACAGGGATGGGAAGCAGGGAATCTAACTGGCTGTGTTTGTTTGCCTTGAAATTGCTTTCTATTTTTAAAAGGGACCCTGGTAAAGCATCGTCAGTAAATGTTTATTGTTGTTAGTCAAGGCCAGTGACTTCTTAGGTAGTTTATGAAATAAAATACCCCACAGAGGAAAATGTATGAACTGTCTAATTGTTCTGCAGTGGAAAAATGAACCAGCTGTAACATGTGGTGTACAAGAACAAAATAAAAATATTATTTTGAGATTGATTTGGAGAAGCTATGTCCCGAGGCCTTGCAGATTGTGGGCTAGATTTTACCCTTGTGTAATTCTGTGAGACAGTTCTCTAATCTGTAATAATCAAAACACAGCACATCAAGATAAGGATTTGCTATTTTATTATTTATGACAGCAACTTTCATTGCTAATAACATCAGGACAAAATCACCAAGTTGTAAAGACTGTGATGAGGAACTAGTGAATTTTGAAGTTCCATATTATTATAATAGGAAAGAAACATCTAAAGATAATAGGGAACATAAACTGAAATAAATATTCCTCTTCTCCACTCCAACTTTTTAAAACTAATCTGTGGTGAATAAGAATCCTCTCCATCAAACATTTAAAAAATCTTCCCCTAAACCTTTCTTATAGTTAGAGCTTCCAGGTGGTAATTCAAATCATGCAACAACCAATAAAATATCATAAATTCAAATAAGAATATGAAACCTTCTTTATCACTGTCTAGATATGACAGCCCTACCAAGTTGCAATAATTGTATTAGGTGTGGTTTATTCCATCACTTTGTTATTTGAAAGACCTATATAAGAAGACAGTTTCTTAACTGATGTAAAGTTATGCATTTCCTGTCATAAACTAATGTTTATGGAGTTGTTTTATTATGAATTATTATACTTCTGATCTTCAAATTATTTATAAGGATGAATCAAAAGCCATTTGAAATAATTTTTTTCTCTAATTTTCTTTTCCCCAAAATAGGACTAGAGGAAACAAGGGGAAAATGTATTTCTTATTGTTATACAAATTCCATTTGTATTTTTAAAAAACAATGTAATATTCTGTGTAAATAATATTTTTTTGTTGTCTAACTATTCTAAGTGAAAAATGAATTCACAATTAACATATGGCAGTCTCTGATGCCTTAATAAATGGAAAGGAGCTTTTGTTCCAAGCTTTTGGAAATCTTTCACAAATTAATTGACCCTACTTGGTAGATGCAGTATAGCCCCATATTCTAAAAGGGGAAAATGGATATAGTCAGCTTAAAATAAATTCTAAAGTTGTAGAACATATCTAAAAGCGAACAAGAAAAATACTTCTAAGAGGTATATTTAGGAATAGCTTTACATTTCCCTGTCCTAGTCTGGTGACAGAGGCACCATTTCTATCCTTTCATTCTGACCTCGTATATTATAGAACTAGTTTTGTCTTCTGTTCCAAGCCCATGGGCAGATGTCAAAGCTGTATTTCCACAAAGTTACTTTAATGAGCACCATATGATTATATTAAGAATTTTATATGTGTGTGTGACTGTTGTTTGTACTTACACAGAACATTCAACATTGAAAGGTTACATATTGTATAATTTCATTTATGTGACATTCTGGAAAAGACAAAAGTGTAGTGAGGAGAATAGATCAGTGCTTGCTAGGGGTTGGGGCCTGCTGTGACTATAAAGGGTAGCCCCAGGGAGTTTTTTGGGGAGTGACAGAACTATTCCAAAGCCTGATTGTTGTGGTGGTTACACGAATCTCAACATGTGCTGCACTTCCTTGAACTAAACTCTAAAAAAGCTCACTTTAGTGAAGCAAATTTATAAAGTAAAAAAAAAAAGTTAAAAAAAATTTTTTTTGGTTCTAAGTCTTAATGTTTGCTCTTAAGTTAAATGATAGAATGATGCTTGCATGGTTTGTAGAAATAGCTGGTGAAAACACTTTTAGAATTATGGACAAATTCTTGAATCTCTAAATATCCATTGTGATGGTTCATTTTAGGTGTCAACTTGACTGGATTAAAGTATACTTAGAGAACTGAAAAGCATTACTTCTGGATGTGTCTGAGGAGGTTTTTCCAGAGGCGATTGGCAAGTGAGTCAGTGGACTGAGTGGGGAAGGCCTACCCTCACTCAATGTGGGTAGGCACCATCCAATTGGCACACATTCTCTCTTCTCTCTCTCTCTCTCTCTCTCTCTCTCTCTCTCTCTCTCTCTCTCATTCTCTCACTCCCTCACGCTCTCTCTCTCTCTCTCTCAGAACTGGGACACTCTTCTCCTTCACTTGGACATTAGAACTCCAAACCCTCCAGTCTGGATTCTAGGACTTAGACCAGCAGTCCCCCAGGTGGGTTCTCCTGTTTTTAACCTGGGGTGGAGAATTACATCATTGACTTCTCTGGTTCTGAGTCATCCAGATTTGGACTGAGCCACACTGTTGACATCTTATGGTCTTCAGATTGCTGGTGGCCTGTTTTGGGAATTCTTAGTCTCCATAACTGCATGAGCCAATTTCCCTAATAAATCCCCTCTTGTATATCATCTCTCTCTCTCTCTCTCTCTATATATATATACACACACACACACACACACACACACACACATATATAATATATATTATATTATATATATATAATCTGTCTTTCATCTAGAATATCCAGAATATCCTTGACTGATGATTTTACTTGTTCCATATATTTATCTACCTATCTATCTTATTGGTTCTGTCTTTCTGGATAACCCTCCCTAATTAATATATCATTTTATTGATGACTGAATGGATACTGTAAAATCCTTCTGTAATACAACCCTCAAAGGATCAGAACAAGAGATCACTTTACAGTTGGGATCCTCTTAATATATTTATCTTCCACATTTCTCTGGTAAAATGAGAGATAAGCTTCCTTTCTGAATAATTTCCTCAGCATTAAAGTTTTGTAGTGAGATTTCAGTGTATAGTCAGGGTGGAGTGTTCTCATATTTAAAGCCATATTTTGGTTAATTTCTTTTACCTTGTGTATCCTGGCTCATCTATGTAGTTTGGTAAAATAATAATTTATAGTTTAGAACTTTGTATTTTCAAATCTTAATCATATATTTCATAATAGGATAAAATATATAAAAATGAACAAAGCTTACTAACAATAAAAAGTATCACAGAATAATGATAAGGTAAATGTTAATCCACTCAGACTGGCTGTGAATCTGAGTGTGCTGTTTTTGAGTTCTGATTGAATTGGGCAATTCAGCACTTCCTTATGCTGCCTGCAGAATGCATCTCAAAGCTCTTCTCTTTCTTGAATGGTTTTGATAAACAATTAAATATTTATACTGTATTTTATACCATGCTGAAATTAGATCATTTTCAGCAATAAATGGCAACTCCAATGATGTCTGCTTTTATTTCTTTTTAGCCTTAGAACTTCTCTACTTGCATTAAGAGGTAATGATTTCCTTTGTCATTTAACATTTAGCAGTTTTCATCCTCAGATATTCAGGTCTTTACAAACTCTTAATGGAAAAAAATTGGTTCAGATATACATACCTTTTGAATAATAGGAGGTTGCTCTAAGTACTGAAAGCAAGAAAATTGAAATTTTCTGAACATTTAGGTTAAAAATACACATTTTAGGATTTATATTGGTCAGGGTGAAATTTGGGTTGCCAGCCAATATTCTCTCTCTCTTTCATATTGATTTGTTTGCTTATCTACCAAAAGCTCACAAATTTCAAGAGTCCAGAATATCCTAGACTGATGATTTTTACTCATTCCATATCTCTTGCGGTTGCTAGTAGAGATTAGGCATGCTGGTGTTTAGCAGGATCATCCCAAGGGAAAAGGGAGTATTCTTTCCTAATAAGTGAAAATAAGGAATTGAATTGGAGGAATTTGGGGGATTGTATGATTAAAGAAACCATCTTAATTCTCTTTTGGATGTCTCTGCGTCACTCACTGCTTATATAAAATCATCTTAAATTTAAATATATGTTAATATGAAGTGAATTGTTAATGGGAGATTGCTCAATATGGTATATACACTATGATTTTTTTTTTCTCCTAGAGATCTTCCAGGCATATCAAACTGCACTTATAATTTATTATGTGGAATTGAATTTGTATTTCTGCAGTTTTAGATTGTTGAGTCAGCACAGTCAGTTTTAGGAAGAATGCCATGTGTGGTAGGCAGGCGTCTAAGATGACCCTGAGGATTCTGTACTTTCCCCTTGAGTGTGAATATGATAGAATGTTATTCTTGTGATTTTGTTATCTTATATGGCAAAAAAGATTCTGCAGATATAATTAAAGTCCTTAATCAGTTGACTCTAAGTTGATCAAAGGGATATTCTTCTGTTGCTCTTGAAGAAGCAAACTACCATGTGGTGGGCATTGGCAAAGTCCTGAGGCAGGCTTTAGAAGTTGAGAGGAGTCCCTGACCTACAGCTAGCAAGAAAATGGAGACTAGTCCCTACAGTCTCCAGTGACTGAATTCTACCAACACCAGTGGGTGTAAAGAAGATTTTGAACCTAAAATAAGATTGCTGTCTTGGCTGCCATCTCGATTTCAGCCTGGAGGAAACTCCCAGATGACCAACTAATCTGTACTTAGACTTCTGACCCAAGAAAAGTGTGAGACAATAAATTTGAATCATTGTTAAGTTGCTAAATGTGAAGTATTTTGTTACTCAGCAATAAAAGCTAATACACTACAAATGGGTCCTTTTTAAAAGGGCATACTTACAAAAACAAATGTTCATGGAGTAATACTTATAAAAATTAGAATTTATTAGTATGATTAAAACACTTTAAAAAGAGCATTAAAATTCCTGTTGGGGGACATTTTGATCAGATAGGAAGTATGCAAGTTTCTAGACAGACTAGTGGAATTCCCAAGAAGCTAGCTTACAAGGCAGATTTTTCTAGGGATAATTAGGGATAATTTTTTATGGGTTTAAAAATTCCCTCATCATTAAAAAGTACAGACGAAAACGTTATTACTTTAGTCAGCATACAGATTTTGGTTATCTAACTCTGATGAAACTAAACATTCAATTTTCAAATAAAATATGATTCATATTTTGAGTACCAAGCCATTATTCTCACTATGTTCATGAATTAGCTACATTTATTTTTATAAGGATTTGGTTGGTTAATTTTTAATACTTATTTACATGGCATGGCATAATGCTGTCATGTAACATTTCTTATGTGGATAGGTACAGATAGCTAGAGATAAGCCTTAATATGCTAATCATGAAGTCATCCAAATTAAATTATTTGATGTAGGTGAAATAAAATAATATGCATCACAAATACAGATGTTGAAATCTATAGCTGAAATGATTCTAAAAAAGAAATGCTTCTTTTTCTTTTTGTTGCTGTTGTTGGCAGATACAATTTTATGAGGTTGTGTTATGCCTTTAATTTATTCCTTGATGCAATCATCCTTGAATACCTCATTTAAATGCTTCTTTCATGATAAGTCTATCACTTGTTTCCTCACATCTAAATAACAAGCAAGGTGGTTTTAAGAATAGCATGCCCATGTTTATGATGTTATACTTTTAGTTAAGGGTCACAATATATATTTCTTAGTAGATAAGTTAGAAAATTCTCTGTAGTAGATCATTTGATCATACCTATCAGTTATCTTCTTTCTTTTATAAAGGACTTTATATCCACCTCCCCCATCAATCCCTTTGACACGTGACTTGCTATATTTCTCCTTAGGTTGGGTATACTTTCTGATTACTTGGTCAGTCTTTGCCACATGACTTCTGGGAGCCAATAGAATCTGAGCACAAGAGATTATGTTTCACTTTTAGCCAGAAGTTTTAGAGCATTGTAGGTTGTTGGTGCTCTTGTTTTATTGTTTTTTTTATTTTTTTTTATATGTTATGAGAAGAACATGTCCCAAGTAAGAGCTGCTCCTTCAGCCCCATCTAAAAATAAAAGTCTTGAGGAGAAGTGTAGCCTGGCAGCCAGAATTGATCTCTAACTGAAAAACAACCATTGTCATATAATTCCTTTTTTTGTTCTATAAGCTTTTGATGTTTGTTTCCAAAACAAAATTAAGCAATGTAGTCTGAAATTTAATTTTCTTTGAAGTGAAAATATGACTATTTTATTTCCTTGATTAGTACTTTAATAATTTTTTAATGCCCTTAGACTAAAGGCTAAAGCCTTGACTTTTTCACAGGATTCTGTATGTTTGAGGCCCTACTGGCTCTTTTTTTTTTTTTTAACAATACTTAGAATTCACCAGATTTCCTCCTTATGTCAGGAATTTTTTCCCTATGCTCCTGCCCCCACTGCACCTGACATCAGGAATAACATATGCAAAGATCTCCTGGTTATATATAATTATATATATTATTAGTGTCTCATTTCATACTTCACTTTCTCTCCATGATAATAGGGATTGTATTGCTTTGTACCCTATTTTATCCACTGATTACAGTGCTTGTACATAGAAGAAACCAATAAATTATATGTTGAGTGAAGCAAAAAATGAAATCAATTTTTAAATGCAATATCCCTATCCCAAAAAACATTATATAGCATCTTCAGATTTTTAGTGTCATTATAGAGCTATTTATTCTTAATTTAAAAAATTGTTTCCAAAGACACAGAACATAATGTTTCTATACAAAATGTGCATTTAAATATTACTGGAATATTTATTAGGTCAGAAATGTAACAGGTATATTGCATATCATCTGTAATATTATTTCTCATAGAGCAAGAATTCATTTTCACTTTTCTTAGTGCCTAAAACTAGTTGAATGGTTTTCTGTTGCCATAGTAACACTACTTGGATTTTTACAGTGGTTTCCCCCATATTTTAAGCATTGTATTATTTCATTAAAGAAACTTAAGAATCTTGTGGCAAATAATATTGTCTGTTTCTGATGGCTAAAATACACACAATTTCACATGCTTTCTGCATATATTTAAATTTGACTTTTAAATTACACTTATTTTAATGTAATTCCACTTTCTTTTGTGTTTTAAGCTTTATGTGTTCCAATTTACAGAATCAATCTTTATTCTTTTTAAAGTTTATTTTTCTCAGTGTGTGTTCTTAATAAAAATCATGGCTTTAATCCATCAAATTTAAATTTTAGCTATTAAGACCTGAAAAGAAACATAGCATAGTAAAAGTTGAGTTCAGAATAGACCAGAAGGCAATTCTGTAAGGCATACTTGGAATTCCATTGCATTAATCTAACATTGGAGTGCATATAGCTGAGATGTTGACTGAAATATTGCTTGATAAAGGACATATGAAGGTATAATACATTGGAATGTATTAACCAAGATGGAGGGATGAATATTTTCCTTTCCAAATTCTAAGCAGATATAGTTAGTGCTCTTCTTATTTTTAGGTGGCATAGTTATAACATTAACAAAAATAAAATATTGGAGAGGGGACATAAATAACTTAGACATATTTGTGGTAGACCATCCACAACATAGTGTCTGGGGTATTTTTTTGCTTGTTATTAATATTCGAAGTTCTACCTTAATAAGATGTTTTAGATCAACTCTTAACATGTGCTATACAAGTTATATAGCTGATGTCTTGTGCATTTGACATGTCTGATTTGCTTCTGACAATTACATATATTTTTTCTTTAAGTGTTGAGTCAATATTTGAGGCTTTTGGAGATGATATAATAGTCACCAGCTCTCAAAGATCTGACTGATTCACAGGTGTCTTCTTCCTGCAATTGTTATACTTGGAAGTACTTATTAGATGATTTAAGACTTTAGTTTCAGCTAATTATAAAATAGCATCTTTCTCCTTCCCACAGATATAACATTTTTAATCTGGTCTTTATATCTTTATATTCTAAAGAGAATTAATTTCTGAGACTTTCTTGAAAAAAAAAAGGACTGAAAAATACAGTTTGGAGAAAGGATAAAAGCAGTAAAAAAAAATGAGGAGAAATCAGCAATTTATTTTTTTCTTGGAATTGTGAGTGAATTTTAAATTTTTGGAAATGAAGAAAGAAGAAAGCAAGAAAGAAGGAACAAAGAAAAAGTTGTTACTTTTTAGTATAAGTTTCCAAAGTAACAAATTTATCATTTGTCTATACAAATTTAGATTATGCAGGAAAAAAGTATATGTTTTGCTGGTAGAACTCATGTATAATGATAGATGATATCAGTCATTCTCTATTTTGTATGATATTTTGTTAGGTATTCTTTTGTTCCCTGCAATTAGTGCTTTGTGTATACTAATTAACTTAATGCCCATCAATTAGCAGGTATTGTTCCCAACTTATAAAGCAAATTTCAGTAAATTTTGCATATAAATGCTAGGTTATAAGGTAGTTCTTCTTAGCCTCATTGTATTGACTTGAATACTGTTGATGGTGGTGGTAATAGAGTATAATCATTTATTTTTGCCCAGTATGTAACAGGTGCAGTGCCTTTTCAACTTAACAAATCAATGAGGTAAATATTATGCCCCAGTTTTGCAATGGTGAAGACTGAAGCAATAGTGTTATTTAACCTTTCATAAAACCATAAACATTATAAAACATATTTTAGAGGTTTTGGACTCAATTTGCCTATGCTTTTTTCACTATGCCAGATCACCTCTTTAAAAGCAAAAATAATAGATGTAAATGAAGAAAATGGTAAAAAGAGTGATAGTTAAAGTATGTTGCTTCAGAACACTAAAAATGGGTTTTTTTAAATTGTAATAAAATAGGTAATGGTGTATAGAGTATTATATTATATGGCATTTGGAATTAAGTGATCACAGATAATTAGAAAATTGAGGTTCAAATAGTGTTCTTTTGGATGAGAATGGAAAAACATTTGCTTTGGTAGATATTATATTTGGGATTAAGAGTAACATACATGCAATAAAAATATGAAATAATTTGGATATATTTCTGAAAATGAGATGTCATTTTAGAGTGCATAGATCCTATGGCTTGGAGTGCATATACTGGGAAGTTTTATGGATCAAAACTTTCTAATTTGATGGTTTCATGACCTTCTCAAGGACAGAGAATGTTGGCTAAATGACATTATATTAATGAAGCAGTTTTTTTACCTGTGAAAATTTCAGGAGCTTTGGAGTCAAATATCTGTGCAAACACTATTTACAAGATGTGTAACTTCAGGAAATTCACAAAATCTCTCAGGTTTCAGGCTCTTGGAATGATACTCAGTGTATGGCAGTGATACTTATTTTTGAGAATGACAGGCATTTTGGAAATTTTCAATCATATTAGTTCTATTCTTGCCAGCTCCCTCGACTACTTGTTTGATTTATTATATTTCTAGGATCTATGTCAGAGTCACTATTTTTCCTTCTCTATCCAGTTTTGGATCAATCTTTCTCAAAACTCTTTAGTAGTATATTTATATATATGATTATCATGGAAAGTATGAAGATATGTATGTCACTAGTAAGCCAGTTTGGTTTCTGTCTTGCACACAATTCTTGATAACTTCAATGGAATTTACTTGTTCTACCCTGTTAGAGGGGAGGAGGGAAGAAAAAATGCTTACTATATATTTATAGTTGACAGAGAAAAAAAGCAAAAGAAGGGAAAAGGGAGTAAAGAATGGGGAGAGAGGGATGGGAGAGAGAGAGAGAGAGAGAGAGAGAGAGAGAAAGGGAGAGGGGAGAGGATGTGAAGGAGGGCATACACTCTGGGGATTGATTGGGAAAGAGAAAGATCTGCATGCTGACCAAGAGCAATCCCCATTATTGAACACAAAGCAAGACATGTGACTTAGAAGCTTCTGAGACTTAATTTCAATTGAAAAAAAATGCAGAGGAAAACGCACAGGAAACTCCTAAAATATCAATACATAAAATGGATAAGAATTTCTCATTTAGATAAACTGGGTGATTAATTACTTAAACAAAAACCAAGACCATCATCTGTGAAGTAGCTTATTTCAGAACAATTAGTTATTCTGTCATATGGTTGAACACAGACCAGAGAGCCTGTTCTGGAACATTTGTGAACAGAAGTACTAGTGTTGAACACTGACGTTACATCTCTGAGAGAATCACTGAAGATCTTTAGGTGAAAGGTTGATAAGACTGCCCTAGCTTTCAACATATATTTTTATGTTTATTTGAATACTATATTAATATCTAACTTGGCTATTTTCAATAAATTATGAAAATTACATTTCTAGTTTACTTAATAAAAAATTCTATTTGTTTGTATACCATGACCAGCTGACTTTAAAACAAATTTTACAGTCAGAAAGCTACAGATGGCTACCCCAAGCTACTCCAAGTTATCAACAGATAATCTCTAATCAAGAGCCTTTGAATTCAGAGTATAAAAAATTCCAGAGATATTAGTCATTTGTTAATAGCTAATATCAAAATAATTTTCTATGCAGAAAATTTAAATGAGATTGGGAAAATCGTTAAACTTTTCTTTTTTCTTTTTCATGCAGACGGCATCCTCTTCCTCTTCCTCTCCCAGAGAACAAGAAGAATGATCATCAGTGGGAACATAGTTAAACTTTTTTGAGCACTAACTTAGTGTCAGACACTGTGATAGTGTATTATACATTATTTAAGTGAATAAGAGGCCTCATGGCTCTGAAATCAGTGTCTTAAAACCCCTACAATAGCAGGGTAGAGTCACAGCAATGCAACTAGAAGGATTTTTAAGGGGGGAGAAAAATACAAAGGACTGCTGTGTTCTTAGAGTTTCTTACTACTTTTAAATTCTTTACTCAAGGGCTTGTCTTTAGCCCCAAATTTCAGGAGTACTTTTGTTTGTCTGCATAAAGACAAAACTATGCCAGGAGTAGATTAGAGTCTATTCCCCATTTTGGAAATTCTTTATACCAGGTATATTTTCTTGATGCTCACGTGTAAATTCCATTAGCACTAATGAGAGTTGCATTCATGCATAGAGTAGAGCATAGATCCATTATCTCTAAAGGGCAGTTTCTTTTTTAATCCGTTGCTCAACTTTTATTACATGTTTCTTTTTTTGTTTATATTCTAGAGACCAATTCTGCCATTTATAGAAAGGGGGATATAACTGTGGGGTTAAACACCTTTGTTGAAAGATTCTTTAGAGTGGTTTTAGGCCATAAGAGTGTGGAACTATAATTTTTGAAGTCTTTATTCTTATAAAACTGCCAACGTCCTGAATTCATTTGGGATCAATAAAATAATTTAGATTTAAATCAGACAATCATTGCAGTAGTTACTGAGTCAATTGTTCATATTTGTAAACATTTCTAAATCCACAAGAAGTAATTTCCCCAGTAACTATGTTTGAATAGGAGGAAAAGAAAATATTTATGAATACTTAAGTCTTTCTATAACATTGAGTGAAGTTATATAGGTCTATATATTTGGATTTTAAATGGTGGTTTAATAGTCTTTAAAAAGAGAAAGAAAGAAAAGAAAGGAATTGTTATTGACAATTGTCATACTGATGGATTTAAATAATAGTAGGGAACGATCATAAAGAAGATTGTACAATTATCTCCTATATTCCACCACTTCCATATGAATTTCGTCTTAGACATTCCCTCATCATTGATATGGATGTTAAAATGAGCCAGGCTTCCTCAAGATTCTTTATTGATGTAGAAAATAAAATGTTAAAATTTTTGTCTCATGTGGTTAACAGAGCTATATTGACTCAACAGAGAACCACTTACACATGATATTCCTACCATATTACTTGTTATAAAATAAAATAATAAATGTTCAGCCTTTTGATGGTTGTCAATGTTTTCTAATAATTACTGTATACATATTTCAATTTAAACAATTAGAATGCAGAAAAAAATGAATTCCTCCCAGACCTGTTCCTTCTTCAGTCTTCCTCTTATCCGTACATGGCAGATGTATTCTTCTCTTTGCTTAGGTCCAAATCTTGACATCTTAATCCTTCCCTTCACATCTTTTCTACTAATGTGTCAATGGACCCTAAGTCTTATATGCTAGTGGATTCTAAATTCAGTAAAAGACTGGTATAAAAAGACTTCTGTGTTTTTAAGGGGAGGACAATTTGGAAACAGACACAGGCATACTGGGTAGAAGGCCGCGGGAAGACAGAGACAGAGACTGGTGTGATGCATTTATAAGCCAAGGAATGTCAATTGTTTCTAGCCACCACAGAAAAGACAAGGAAGATTTTTTTTTTCTAGAGGCTTTAGGGGAACCCAGACCTTACCTTCACCTTGATTTCAGATTTCTCAGCCTCTAAAACTGAGAGAGAACATTTTTATGTTGTTTTAGTCATCCAGTTTGTGGTATTTATTACCGTAGCTGTAAGAAACGAGTACATCTGATAAGTTGGTGTATGACAAATTTCTCTACTTTAAAGTTACTGTAATTCCCTTATGTTTCACACCAATCACTAAGTCCAGGCCACACTCAAGGGGAACTAAGCTTCAACATGTAGAGTGAGGAGTAACAAGGAATTTATTGACACATGGCAAAATTAGACTTTGCAAATATTCTGTTTTTCTTAAAGGTTTTGCTTGTGAATTTTCAAATTTATCAGAGGATTTTTGCCTGCAACAGTTTTATTAGTGTTGTGTTCTAATGCCTATTTTTTATTTCTCTCATTTTTTCTTCATTCACGAATTGAAATTCTTCTAAAAAGGGGTTGCTCCTTTTCCCCCACTTATTTCAATTCAATTATTTATATCAGGGTGGATGTGTGGATATTTGTTATAATTTTTGGATTTATAATGCAGTATGTTCCTCATTTGTTGTATTACAGAAGTATTTCCAGCCTTGGCCACTGGAAGCTCTTTCTGTTTTACCTCTGTGCCCCTTTGACAGGGATATCCACCTCTTCTCTCTTTTTGAGCATGTTCTTGCTTTCTCATACTACAGGATGCTCTGGACTCATCCTGCATTTCCTTGACTCCAGCTTCAGAATAAGCCATTTTCCCAAGGACCCCTAATATCTCTTCATGAAGATGTTAACATCTTAAGATATCTTTTAATATCTTTTGAAAACCAAGATCTGGGTGGTATGTGTACTTACTGCTCAATGTATCCTCTATACTCTTGGCTGACAAAGCTAGGAAAGACGGTGCATTTTTGTATGCTGACTAGTGTGTATACACATATCTATATTACTGAACTCATCTAAACTGTATATATCTTAAAATGAACATAAATTCTTACTCAAATCTTTGAAGCAATTTTAGCTTCATTCTAGCTTTTCTTCCTTGCTTATTTGTTACTTCTTTCTCTGGCAGAGAGAAACTCAATCCCATTATGTACAATTTATTTAGCTATATGTTCAACTCTAGACGCACATAAAGTAGCGTTAGAGCTGCTAATTCATATTAGCAATTCAAAATTTGTAGAGAAATAAATTTACTAACAAGAGAATAGTTGTGTACTTTTTTTTTTTTTTTTTGGTCTTTAGCCTTGCAATATCCAGTCAAAATTCTGTTTGAAAGTTATTTGGGTCAGCTCCTTTCCCCCTCCATGCCCTTCAGTGAAGTTATGTCATATGCATGTAGTTTAATAAGATTTGTCACAGTCTACCATCCATCCTGTAATCCTCTGACATCCTTCTTGATTCTTTTAAATTTGCAAACAGTAAAGTTTAATCTTTGTTGTGAATAATTCTATGAGTTTTGACAAATACAGAGTTATGTATCTATCACGCCAGTACTACGTAGAAAAGTTCAATCACCATAAAATTCCCCTCCGCAGTCCCTTTGTAGGTACTGCTTCCTTTACTCCCCATCTCTAGTACCACTACCAACATAATCATACAATGTGCACCATTGTGTTGAATAATTATTGACACTGTATGGGTCAATAATTTGTTCATATGTATTACTGAGTTCTACTCCATTGGATTTAGCATCATTTACTCATTGAAATACATTTGTATAAATATGAGGAGTGAGATTGTTGGGTCCTATGGTAAGTGTATACCTAACATGTTAAGAAAATGCCAAACTGTTTTCCAAAATGGATTTACCTTTTTGTATTTCCACCAGCAATGAATAAGGATCCCTGTCTCTCTGCATCCTCACCAGCATTTGGTATTGTCAGGTTTTCTCTGCTTCCCTCCTTTCTCCCTCCTTCCTTTCCCTTCTTCCTTTCTTCCATTCTAATAGCTTTCTAGAGTATCATATGTGGCTTCAATTTTCCATTTCTCTAACGACTAGTGTGCTGTCATTTCATTTGCTTATTTGCTATCTATATATCTTTTTTTGGGAGGTATCTTTTTAAAAGAAGTATCTTTTGCCTTTTTTTTTTTTTCTTTTTGGTGATAGGATCTCATTATGTTGCTTAGGCTGGAGTGCTGTGACTATTCACAGATTGGATGGCAATGCACTACAGCCCTGAAAATCTTTTCTCAAGTGATCCTCCTGCCTTAGCCTATAGAATAGCTGGAACTACAGGCCTGTACCACCATGCCTGGATTTTGCCTATTTGTAATAGGATTGTTCATTTTCTTATTTTTGAGCTTTAACCATTTTGTGTATATTATGGTTACAAGTCCTTTATCAGGTGTGTTTTTGCTGTTTTTTCTAAAAACATTGCACAACTAAATGTTATGTAGATTTTCATGTATGTTTACTTCTTTTTTTAGATTAAAAAATATAGTTTATTTAGAAAGTAAATTAGAAAGAAAGAGAGAGAGGGGGGAGAGAGAGGTTCACCTCCCTAAGGTAGACTAGGGGGCCAAAGCTAAGAAACACGGCTACCACAGCTCAAGGAGTACATGGCCAGACCGTAGCTTATCAGAGAGATGGCCTATGTTTACTTCTAGACTTTGTAGTTTTGTCTTTTACACATAGGTCACTGATCCATTTGGAGTGAATTTGTACAAAAAGTGTGAGACATGTGTCAAGAGTCATGATTTTGCATATGTACATCCAATTTTTCTAACATCATTTATTAAAACACTATTCTTTCTCTTCTAAATTGTTGCATATTTGTAAACAATCAATAAACTACATTGAATGAGAAATTTCTGGGCTGTCTATTCTGTTGCATCAGTCTATGTACGTGTCTTTCTACCTTTATGTTAACACATACGGTCCTTTTTTATTGCAGCATTTTAGTCGTCTTGAAATCAGTGTGAGTTCTCAAACTTTGCTTTTTCATTTTTATTATAGTTTTGTCTGTTCTTATTCTTATAGGATTTGCATATAACTTTTATAAACAAATTGTGAATGTACTTGCTGTGATTTGGGGTAGTATTGTTTTGAATCTAGCAACTAAATTGGGAAAATTGACATTTCCATGACGTTGAGTCTTCTATTCCATGAAAATGGTGCATCTATCCATTTCTTTCTTTCATCAGAGTTTTACAGTTTGCAGAATACAGATTTTTTTTACATATTTTGTATGAATACTTGTGGTGCCATTTTATGTGATATACATATATCAATCATACATTCTATGTAATATATCCATATCGCATCACATATTCTTTGTTTTACATAGTCATTTTAACTTCCTTTGTGTAGATCCAGGTTTCAAGCATATTTTCTTTTCCTAATGAACTTCCTTAAACATTTTTCAGAATAAAACTTCTGGAATTAAATCTTTCCATAGTTTGTAGGTCTGGGAGCACTCTAACTTCTCCCTATTATTGAAGCTAGTTTTACTGAGTAGTAATATGTCATTGCATAGTTTTTCAAATTACATGGTCTCTGAAGATAATTTTGCTATAAGTTTTTTCTTTCTTCTATAAGTAATAGGTATTTTATTATCTAGCTTCCCTCAAGATCTTTGTTTTGGGGTTTAATGGTTTGAATATTATACAACCTCAGATTATTTTGTTTTTCTTTTTTTGATTGTTATTCTGTTTTGCTGTTTAACTAGATTGATGTTCTCTAAATTCTTGGATCTGTGGTTTGGTATCTGCTATTAATTTTGAAAAAAATTGGCCATTATTTCTTTATACACTTTTTTTCTGCCTATTCTTTCTCTCCTCTCTATCCATGTTACCAATTACACATACATTATGCCATTTGAAAGCATCCCACATTGGATCTTCTCTTTTTTTCTTTCTTCCCCCCCCCCCTTTTTCTTTGCCCCACCCTCATTATTTCTTTTTTTATTTTCAGGTGAAATAATTTTTAAAAATGTATCTTCAAGTCCGTTAATGTTTTCCTTAAAAGTTTCAATTCTACTGATAAGTTCATTAAGTGTATTTTTTATTTTTCTATTGTTCATTTTCATTATATTTTTTCTTATAGACTTCGTGTCCATGTGGAAATAACCTATCTGATCATGCATGGTATATACCTTTTTAATTGATCTTTTAGCAATTTAATTATAATTATTTAATTTTCTCATTCACAGTTTTAATATTTGTATCATAAATTGTTCTGATTTTAATGAATGGCTTGTTTTATAAGACTGTGCTTATTCTTTCTCTTTTTTATACTTTGGCAGTTTTTATTGAAATTCATACATTTTGCACAGCACAGTAGGTAGTGAGGTAAATATTTTTCATGTGTGCAGATGTATTTGCCTTTCCTTCTGCTAGGACTTTAGTGTGGAGGTTTGTGTTAATCTAGTCAGAAGTGGAGCTGAATTTAGTGTTTGTTTTTGCTGGGGTTACCTCAGTGTCTTGAAGCTTTTTCAAGATTTCTTTTGTCTATTCTGGGTCTTTTGCATTTCCTTATGAATTTTAGAATCATATTGTCGATTTTTACATAAAATCCAGCTGGGGTTTGGATAGGGATTCTCTTGACTCTATAGATCAATTTGGGAATCATTTATTTTTAAACAATTTTCTCCAACCTAGCTTATCCCTTAGACAAAGTTATTTACATTTAATGTAATGTTATTACATAGGAATAAAAGGATACAAGTTGAGAGGAAATAAAAATGTAGTAAAATGTTTGTAAGGGATGATTAGGTTTATTCTTCCAGCTGAATGTTCTAGAGCAATGATTTCCAAATGTTGTGGGTCACTGAAAAAACTTATCTTTGCCACTAAACTAAATATGGTAAATCTGAACGACATTTTTACTCAGAAGTTATATTTTTCCTGTGTTTTAGTGTTATTACATAATTTATATTATACTGAAATTACATGTTTTAATTTCATTATGCGTTTGTCAGCTGTATATTAGTTTAATAAGTTTCTATTTCTTCTTTTACGTGGTCTAAAAACTTCAAATACTAAAATGCATTCTTTAAATAACCTCTGTCTCAGTCGAGATTCGTTAGTTGTCAGAAAGAGAAAATAGCTCTGAATAATTGAAAGAGAAAATCAATTCATTAAAAGGATACTGGATAGTTCATTAACTCTCTAGGAGGCCTAGAAAACTATGGCAGGAAGCTTCCATTTTGACTCCTCTGGTCAAATACTGCAATTATAGCCTGCACCACAGAAAGTTTCCAGAAAGACTCTTGTAGTCACACTCTGAAAATATGAATTTGCCACCATATTTTAGTGTTAAAATCTGGCGTTTACCCTGGAAACTTTTTAAAGCTCCAGTTCAGTTTTAAGCTCTCTGTGATCATTCAATTAAATTAGACAAACGTGTATTGACCACCCACTACGAGCACTTGGCTAGGCTCCGATCATGAGCCCTGCTATGTTTGACTTGGCTTGCAAACAACTTAGCTATGTTAAATGTGTTTCCTTGCCTACCATTGAACGAGGGAAGGGAGCTCTCCTACTCTGTTGGGTTTTGATATTAAACAGCACATCCCTGAGAGCCTGCTGCACCTGATATACACAGAGAGAACAGGAAAAGGTATAATTACAATCAGACTTCTACTGGCTGTGCTTAAGATCAACGAGTCAGCGGAGTGCCAATCAGTGCATTTCTGCAGAAGCCTGAGATGGGAGCTTCCTTTTTCTCACAGCAAGATGACTGGTCTGTGAGAAACAAACAACCCTTGTGTGCCTTTTCAATCTACAGTGCCCCCACTTCAAAATAAAATAAAAAACAAACACACACACATGCACACACAACAAATTGGGAGTGCAAAAATGGTTTCCTGTGGTGTTAAATACAAGGAATATCTTCAAGACATTGCACTTAAGGAGTCATTTGTAGCAAGCAGGCACATCAGCTAAAGTAGCAGAATAAAAAAAAAAACCTACAAATTTGTTTATGTGTTATGGAAAAGATCTCAGCCAAGAAGCATTGTGTATTGATGGTAAAATTACTTTGTGTTTAGTGTCAGGCATACAGTTTTTTTGTAGTCCCTGAGACTACCTTTGTATATATCAAAATAATAAAATCTCTGTTGGGATCATAAACTCTTAGTTAGGGAACACCAAATGTCTGAGAGAATTAAAGTGGGTTTATTTATTTATTTACTTATATTTTTTTGGAGGGGGCACTTGGATAGGTGGTTTGTTTTTTTAATGATATACTGTGTAACAGAGTTCAGGCTCATTATTCTTTGTAAGTAGCACTTTAGATTAAATTCATTTTGTTGAAACACATGAATATTTAAAAAGTAAAACTAATTCCTAATCTCTTAGATGCAATAATTTTAAGATATTTAAAAACTATAGCAATTTTTAATATGCAGTGAAGAGAACTTAGAGGAAATTATTTAGAGAAAAAGTGTATATTTTCTGACTGAGTGCATTTGGGAAAGAAAAAGATAGTTAAAAAAATATATTTTTCATGTGTCTATGTGCAAATGCATGTATGTTTGTGCACATGCACATGTGTAGTAAGATAGTGATGAAAATATGCTTTTTTAAAAATAAAATATCACCATGCCTGCAGATTCAGAACTTTGGGAGGTGGAGGCAGGAGAATAGTTTGAGTTCAGGAATTTGAAACCAGCCTGGGCAAGATAGTGAAACCTCATCTCTACAAGAAAAAATGTTTAAAATAGCTAGGTGTAGTGATGCACACCTGTAGTTCCACCTACTCGGGAGGCTGAGGTGAAAGGATCATGTGAGCCTAGGATTTGGGAACTGTGGTAAACTTTGATCGTGCTACTACAACAGAGAGCCTAGGCAACAGAGTAAGGGCCAGACTCAAAAGGAAAAAAAAAAGGATGAAGACCCTTAGTAAGTATATTAGTTACCTACTGCTGCATAACAAATTGTATCAATTAGCTAATGAAAGCAATAAACATTTATTATCTCACAGAGTTCTGAGGGTCTGAAGGTCAGGAATCTGGGGGCAGTTTAGTTGGGTGACTTTGGCAGTGAGTCTCTCAGGAGGTTACAATCAAAATGTCAGCTGGGCTTGTATTCATCTGAAGGCTTGGCAAGGCCTGGGGATTTCAATTCCAAAATAGCTCATTCAACTTAGCTGCTGTCTGGCTGTTGTCCTCACTGGCGGTTGGCAGGAGACTTCTCTTTCTGTCCATATGGACCTCTTCATAGAGCTGCATGTGTGTCTCTGCAACATGGCAGCTAGCTTCTCACAAACTAAGCAATCCAAGAGTCAGAGTAACACAGATGCCACAATGTCCTTTATCATCTGGTCTTGGTAGTCACACTCAATATTCTCAATATTCTATTAAATACATAAATAGGCTTTATTCAATGTGGTAGGAGCTATATGATGTCATGAAAACTAGTAAGTGGGGATCCTTTGGATCATCTTGGAAGCCAGTTGCCATAATAAGTATAAAAGTTTCAACAGAGATTTAAAAGGCTTTCACTTCAGCAGGTTATTTCATTTTCGCCTAAAGTTAAGATGTTCTATGCTGCTCTATTGGATCTAATTGTTTTCCTGAAAGAAGGAAAGGAATAACTAGTCCTAAACCAGGCTAAGTTACACAAAAGACTGATCATACTGTATTGTTTAAATGAATGACATATAGCTCCAATTTCCTCAAATTGTAAAATAACACATCTTCTGTGAAAAACACATAATATCGCCAAACATTCACATGATTGAGGGATTTTTTTCTAATGTTGAGACTACAGGACATAATGTCTATCTTTTGACATTATTTAGTATTTTTTCAAGAAAGAATAACCACATTATTTTCTCATTTATATATTAATAACAAAAAATCTAAGTAATAGAAAAAACTGAATGGTATGAGCTCAAAGATATACTTTTATTTGTGAATTTTATAGCAGAAATATATAGCTAGTTAGTCAGTTGTCCAAATAATTGGACATTTGCTATAATTTTATAATAGTAACAAACAAAAGCAAAACTGATAAAACCATGTGCTGTGCTTAAATCTGCACTCATTAAATTCTAGAAGGTGATTTATCTTTATTCTCAAATATATACATTTTATTCCAAATGAGTCAAAACAAAGAACATATGTCTATGAAGTTTTCCAATATGATAGGTTTTCTTTTTAGTTATAAAAATTTATAATTCTCAGTTTTCCAATAAGTTTTTAGTACATTTAGAGCCTTTGCCATCCATGAAAATAATCTTAACAAAATATTATGTTAAAATTGTATAAAATTTCAGAATTTTATCAGTCTTTCTTTTTTTCGTTTTCTTTATTGGTTAGATATCTGAGAGGCTGAGCCAAGAGTGCACTAGAATGAATGGTTGCTGACTCTGAGTTGAGTTTTCACTCTTCTATTAGGAGTGTTATTTCTTTGTTCTTGTATACTAGCAATTCAAGATAGCCAAGCCTGAAGATGCTGTGTTTGTATTTAGTAAAGACATTATTTCCTGGAGTTCCATTGCTCGTGTCCCATTTCTAAATGAAGGTTATGCTTTTTGGATATATCTAATTTATCAATAATACATATCAATGTGTGTTCTTCTTATTTATACTGAACAAAAAACGCCAGCAAAAAATGACAAGATTACTTTAAATTTCACAAGCACACTGATAATTTCTCTCACTGTGCAATACCTCGTCCATCTAGTTCAGTTTTTTGCTGCAAGAATCTACCATGCAGAAATGCCTTTAGATTGAACAAGAATAGCAAGTTATTTGCTGGATCTTTCTATTGTAAAATGTAAGTAGAGAATAGGTGTAATGGTGTGTTTCTGGAAAAAATTGCAGGACAATCTAACTTTTCTTTTCTCCCTGTTCTTTTCCTACCAGAGGAAGAATAAATTGGGAATAAAATATCTGTATTTCTACAGGAAAGAGACTCATAATAAAACAACTCTTCAGAAAGGACACAAAAACGGCCTAACAACCTTGAAAGTGTTCTTTTAAAATCTATTACATTCTGAAGTATTATTTCTAAATGGAAGCTTTTTTCTTGCTTGATAGTTTTGATTTTCCAATATTGTATATGATTGCTTGCCTTAGTGTGCAAATTCAAATTTCAAAAGGCATTTTATTTTTCTTTAAAAACATTCAGGTTGTGTTTTGTTTCGTGTTTTAAGCTTGGTTTCCTTTGTAGTCAGGATATTGATATTTCAGACTGTAACTTTAAGATGTTTGGATAATTCTAATTTTTATCTATCTTGATTTGGTTTTATTGATGATTAAATATATAAATAATTATCTTTAATTGAAGAAAATGAATGTTCAAAGTGGTTTCAAATATTGTAAGTTACTCTATCTTATGACTTTTTACTATTGCTTATCACTATAAAATTAGCTACATGCTATTGAAGATTATTCATTATAGATATAAAACTTTTATCAACAAAAAGGAAAAAATAAGTTGTTTTGATTCTGATTTGAATATTACTTACTTTAAAATTCTCAGATGAAAATGAAACATTTTTGAGATGTTAAGTCTTTCTTGATCAAATTCTTTGAACCTAATTAATTCCAAAAGGATCATCCAACATGGATCTGCTGTAAGTTGAGGGTTTTCTGTACTAGAAAATATTTTAAAAAATGATCATGATTTAAAGTAAAACATACTTTAGAATAAGCAATGTCTGAATCTAGTTGAAATTTGCATGGAACATTCTTCTAATAGAAAGTGGCCTCCAGTGTAGTTGGGTTAAAGTACAAAGTAGAATATAATTCCAGATGGGCTAGTCATAGTTGATGGTCAGATATTGCGAAATCTTGAAGGCTATATATTAAGAAATTCTGTCTTCTATATGACCAGATTGATACTTTAAAAAGTTTTCTCTGAGTTGGTGGAGAAGCAATTAAAAGATGGAACAGTGAAAACGATTGAAAATTAGAAAATTAGAAAACTGTTACAGAATTTCAGGTAGGAGATAACAGTAATTTGGACCAGGAGGGTGGTTGTGTATGTGGAGGTAAGTAAACAGACTCCTTAGGAAGTAAAATTGACAGAATTTGAAGACGGATTTGATATGAGAGAAGAAATAGATGCTCAACATTGCCTCCAAAGTTTTAATTTTATGTTCCTGGGTTGCTGGCCATGTCAGTCATTGAGGTATGCTTCCTGTGACACAGGTAAACAGCAGAAAGTCAGGTCCCAGTCAAAAGACTGGGCTTCTTTACTTCTTATAGAAGGAGCTCAGAAAGGCTCTTAAAAAAAGAGAAAAAGGCTCAGCCTGTAATCCCGCGCCTTGGGAGGCTGAGGTGAGTGGATTGCCTGAGCCCGCAGGTTCGAGACCCACCTGGCCAACTTGGCAAGACCTCATCTCTACAATAAATCAAAAAATTAGCCGGGCGTGGTAGCGCGCGCCTGTAGTCGAGGCTGTAGTGGCCGGGAGCGGCCACTGCACTCCAGTCTGAGCGACAGAGTGAGACTCCAACTCAAAAAAAAAAAAAAAAGAGAAAAAGAATGACTTTTATTATTTATTCTCTTTTGGCTAAGTATGCAAAATGCACCTGTATCACTATCGTAATACCTGAGAAATGTATAAGCTGTTCTCCTAGAATTGCCAAATCTTTTTTTTTTTTAACCTGAAATGCTTAGATTAGCCTAAGTAGATAAGGACACTGATTTTTTTTTCTTTTCATCATAATAACTGACTGTTTATCTGCACTGAGGTTTAGTAATCTTTCTAGAAATGGCAAGTAAATCCTATCCATTCTTTGTTATTGCCCTTCTTACTATGGATAAAATGAAGTTCAGAAGATTTCTAGACATAGCTAGATAATTATTGTTTGCCATATAGTCATTAAGAATGTTTTCAGAACAAGGAAATAAATTGCATTTTAAATAGCACTCTTATTAATGATCTTGACATTGGTCGGGGGCGGGTGGGGGACTGTCTTTAAAAAAGTAGCTTCTTTTTTTGCTACCATCACTACCTTCTTCCTTCCCCAAATGGGCCTCAGCACACCTCTTAGGAAGAAGATTCCTTAGTCATCTCTTGTTTAAACATTTTTGTTCTCTTGACACCCAAAAGGAAATAAGAGTGGGGGTAGGCCATGTAGGTGAAGTTGTAGAAGGAGGAATCATTACTTCCCTTTACCTACCTTTCCCCACAAAAAAATTCATTCCTTCTCAGTAACCTCTGCAATTTGGCATATATATCAATCTATTGAAAATGAGCAAATTATTATTCTCACCCCAATGTGAGGAATCTCAAGGTCCACTCACAATTGTTGAATACAAAGGAATTGGTGAATTAGGATTGTACTGTCTGACTCCATTCAGTGAGCTTGGGCCAGCATTTTTCAGGTTCTTCTAAATCCTCCTTTATACGTCTCCTTAGAAAGGCTGGTTTATCCAGTAATTTGAACCATGCAATAATTTTCTATGCTTCATTTCTATCTAGTAAAAGGCTGAGTGAATTTATTTTCTACTTTTTGCTCAATGTTCAAGTGAGATCTTTTCAAGCTTGAGTCCTAATTCTATCCCTCATTTTCATCTAGAAGCTATTCTAATCAAAAAGTTGTTTGAAATTTGACTTGGTGGACTTTCCCTGCATCACTCATAAGCTTTCCTAATTGAAAATCTATCTTTTCTGAAATTCAAGTCTTTAACTCTAGCTTCAAGCTGTACGTTCTTTTCTGTTTCCTTCTATCTTTATACAATTACTATTAGAAATAAAATGGAAAAAATACTCAATTAGTAATTGATATAGAAAATCATTGTAGGAAATAATTTATATTTATTGGAGAAAAGCCAAATAAATATTGTTGGTGGAAGAGGACTCTGAATATCTAATATATGAATGGAATCATTATGCAATTTAGAACAAAGGCTATTCTTGTTGATTCAGAGAAGACATTAGGGAGACAGAATGGGGATATAAGGAAAGAGGGATCAGCAAACTACTCCAAAGTCATATACTGTCTACTTGTGATGTTATCTGAGTTTGGGTACCTCCTCCTGCAATAACAAAACAACAACAAAAGAAAAACAAACAAAAAGAACAAAAACAATAAACACAAGACCCTGAAACATAGCCTTGATGTAGATAGTTACTGGAAGGAGCTTTTAGTAGTCAAATACGAAGAAGTGGGGAAGTGAGTCAAAAAAGGAAAAAAGACAATTAAAAAAAATGTACTCTGTCATTGCTGTGGAATTCCACATTCTTAGAAACACTGAGAAATCTCAGAATGTTACATTGGAGGACAAGATAGATGGGGAGGCTGGAATATCTCCTGAAACTGATGCTCCCTTGGTTTAGAGTTGACTGTGCCTCTTTCCCACTTCATTTTTGTCCTTCAGGGTGGTGCCTGTGGGCACCTTGATGCCAGTTCCTTGATGCCAGTGACTCCACAGAACCTTTCAAAACCTGCCTTCCTTCCTCCCAAATCTTGAGTGAAGCCTACCGGACTCAGGATACTGTTAATATGGGGGGATATTATGTGGAAATTAATGAAGAGAATAAATGGTTTTCAGGGCATCTAAAGGCTGGAGATTTCATGTTCATAGTTCAGACACAGAAAATAATGACAAAATAAGCTGCAGGAAGTGGTAGAAACTGTTGGGAAGGAATTAAACTGTCATAGGTTCATATATGAAATTGGTCAGATCTCTGAGCAGTAAGAGATGTTGACTTGAATCAACACATCCTTCAAATCCCATGGGAGAGTTTCGTATCATGAATCAGACAAACAATATAAAAAAGTGAAACGGTTTTAAAAAAAACTCAAGATTAGCATTTCATTGTTAGAAAATAGTTAATTTTTTAAAATGTTTCTCCAAAATCTCTGACTCTATCTTCTAGGCAGTTAGAAGCTAAGGGTTTTGCAGTGTCCCAGAGGTTAGATATCTGTTTAAAATAGACATCTGCTGCTTAGCTCCAGTTGATTCTACTGGAATAATCTCCATAAACTCAGTAATTGTTTTCTTTCCTTTCTTATTCTTTCTCTTCTTTCCTATTTTATTTTGTCTCCTCTTCTTTCCTTTCCTTTCCTTTTCCTTCTTGTCTCCTTGTCTTTCTCTCATTCTGTTTCTTTTATCTCTTTTTCCATATTTTTACTGTTGTTCTCTGATACAGTATTCCCAGTAAATAGAATAGTGCCTGGGCCATAGTCAGTACTCAGTGAATGTTTGGGGAATGAAATAATAAATTGGTTCTATGTGGAAATTCACACATAATGTTATCAGATCTTCAATATTAAAAAAATATGCAAGATAGGACTCTGAATTTTTAGCAACACATTCTGATTTTTAGGTGTTAGAAAACAATTAAAAATGTCTAATGATTCTGTAGGTCCCATTTGGCAGGAAATCAAAATATTAAAAGGAGGGCTTCTGGTTTACTACTTGTGCTGTAGAGTTTTTATTTGATTTCATAAAGTGTGTGTGTGTGTGTGTGTGTGTGTGTACAGGTGCTAGCAAATTTGTCACTTATCCTCAGATTTTTCATCATTGAGAATCTCACTCAAGCATATCTAAATGACTGAGTTTCTGATCATTTATCTCCACCTCTCGGAACACCTGAGTTAGCATGATTGTTCCAGTGTCCTCTTTTAAACATAGAACTTTTCAATTAACAATGATTTGGCGATGGAAAGGAGAGCACACTGTTATGTTTCTGATGTTTTCTTCTACGATACTACCTGATGTGGTTATCTCATTGTGTCCTGTGTTGCTGATGCCTGAGAGCTTTCATGAAATACTCATATCCAATGTTCTTTCTTTGAAAAATTTTTCTCCCAAAGCTAGTCTGCCTTGTTGTCTCTCTCTCAATGCCTATTGAGATTGCAATCTTTATCATTAATTTTTATAGTTTTTTTTTTAATTGGGAAGCTGTATTATGTATTTGCCTTATTTTTTCCAATAGTATTTTGAGCATCTTATAGATTAGAACAGTTTTCATTTTTCTCTTATATTTTATCTAGCACCACGTATAGCATTAGGCTCACAGGGGTGTTCAATAGACATCTGTCAGAACAAATTGCATCAATACCTGAACAGAGAGACACACAACTTTTCGGAAGACAAAATCTTTTTTTTTTCCACTTGACCTTTTGATCACTGTTGGAAGCAAACCGATTTCCCATTGCTCTCAAACATGAAATATGATATCAGCCCTTGCTTCTTCAGTATTTCCCCCACACTGATTTCAGCTGAATTCAGTTTCTTCACTCTTCTTAGTGTCTCGGCTGAAATAGTATCAAGCAGAAAATTTCAAATTAATTTCTTATGGATTATCTTCAAAAGGTTTCTTTGTTCTGCTATAAAATGTAAAATCTGTCTTCTTGATTTGACCAAATCCTCAAAATTCTATTTCCCCCCTTAGCTCTTATAGTTTCTCCTTATCAATACATGTATCGAATTTGAATTTTGTACAATTTAACATCCATTCTTCTTTATGCTCTTCTTCTTTTTCTATCTCTTCATCTGTTACTGTTACCCTAATATCATTGACCCAAACAATATGGCTACTGAGGCCTTCTGGTTTCTGTGTTCAGTTCTCTTTCCTAGATTCTAGAACGTCAACTTTATCTTTAATAATAAATATAATTATTACACAGTGAGAGCACCTGATTTTGCGTGATTGCTAGTTTCCTATCCTGGCAATTTGCATAGGAAGTCACATTATAATCTAAGCCATTTATTCATTTGCTATAAGAAAGCATTGCCACAGAAGCCATAAAAACACTAAAATCCTTTTGATCAGCTCGTTCTTTTCCTGTTGCAGAACCACATGGGAAGCCAAGTCATAATCAGAAGGTTGCTTGGTAAGTGTGGAACGGAACAAGCAGCTTTAGATGACTCAAAAGTTTAATGGGATGAGGCTAAGACTGCTTCTGAGCTTCTCGTTATACCTGAGAGGTTTTCTAACAGTGTGTTCTGAAATTCTGATACGTAGAAGCTGCAAAAACTGTCATATAAAAGCTTTAGGCAGCCTGAGACTCTTAACAGGTAATGATGAACACTCACTTGGCGCTGATTGTTCCTTCACTCCTGGAAAGCCTCCTGAATGGGGCTTTAGCTGCACAAATGTAAAGCAAGAGCCACTTATGAATTATGCATTGTTCTTGAAGAAAATGTGACGTAATTGTTAACCCAAATGAAAACATTTTGAACTGTGAAGCTAAGTGTTCTGTTTGCTAATGCAGGATTTTTTCCCATGTTTGTGCAAGTTAGTCAACCTCTGCTAGAGTCAGTTTTCTCCTCAATAAAATTGAAGCAATGTTTATGAAGATTAAATGAGGTAATACAAGTAAACCTCTTAGAATGGTGTCTTGCAGCTATTAAGTGGCTTCACGTTAGTAACAATAATGTTTCTGAGAATGTTGCTACTTTTTAGAAGATGCATTTCATTTATCTGTCTAGATTGAGACAGTACTGTGCCAGTAAACTGAATGTTGTTCTTCCTGGAGATGTGGGTGCTTTGACTGGACAGAAGCCTGAAGAATGAATACCAAGTGGGTACTCTTGCTTTTTGCAAGAGGACCATGTATTGAGTACAGGGCGGCAAGTGCAATGTAAAACGTCTGTTGATTCCCTACATGTGATTAACACAGATGGAGATACATTAGGCTCTGATGTGATTGCTGTTTCTGGAAAACTTTTTCTTGAATTAACTTTTCAACTTGCAAATATCTTGAGGAGAGGAAGATTCTGAGACAGAAAAATAGGTGAGATTCTGTGTAAGATGGAAGGGGAATTTTTTGTTGTTGTTCTGACTAAATGATTGTTTTTGTGTCTAAACTTGAAGGTGGGATGGCATTCTGTATGCTGTTGGAGGTAAATCAGTCACTAGACTTGATATAAGGCCTATTGTGATTTGGGCAGTATTGCTGTTCATTGACATTTCATTTTCCTTTTTCTAATGGAATGAAAGTTTGGGGCAAATGATTCGTTATCTACACTAGATTCTGCAGTTTTCTCTGCAGTTAGATATTGCCATGTGACTGAGTTGCATCTGATGGAATTTGAGTAGAAACCACGAGTCCCACTGGCAGGCCTGGTTAGCAGGCCATCTGAGTATTTTGCCATTCTTTTTTCCTCCTGCCCAACTAACATGATAATAACCAGAGAGATCTTTGAACTCATGTGATGAAAATGGTAGAGTAGTCATCAGATGAATCCCTGAATGGCTGAATGAAGAAAAACCAGGGTTGGCCTGAAACCCCTACCCTGGACTTTTATATGAGAAAGACTTTTTTTTTTAATCACTGAACTTTTGGTGTTTGCCTCAACTAATTTAACTTTTGTAACAAATCCAGAAATTAATGTTTGGGCACTGGTGTCACAGGCTGAAAAGTTAGAGAAATATATTATATCATGGCAAAACATTGACATTTATTAAAACTAATTCCAACTATAATGGAATGTAGACCAAACACTCATATAGCTTTAGGTGTAGTGGTTGGAAAGAGCTGGATGTTTATACATGGTAGCTGCTATTCATTGCTTTACTAAAATATTGCAGGAATTGACCGGTTTGTGAACAAAGACTGAAAGGAGAGAATCCAGAGATGTAGGATCTCACAGGGAAGCTAACTACATCTGGAATACAACCCAGAAATAAGATTTAAAAAGGCTTCGAATGCAAAGGCTTAAGATGTCTAAGTAAATTAAGGGAATTAAGCTTGCAGCAAAAATCCAATGAAAGGTGATATCTTCCCATCCAACTGTCTTAGGTGACCTCAGGGCAAATGTCATCGAGTCCACACACACTTGTGGGCACACATACACTCTGTGGGGAAGTTAAAATAAAAAGAATAATCAAAAATTATGTCTAGGAAACCATTTTGGATGTGACCACTGGCACTTGGAAGAGACAAACAATAGATCAGAAATCTTCATTTTTGAGGGAATTGTACTGCCAAGGAAATCATAAACCTCACATGAAAAATCTTTTAACTCTTTGACTTGTAAGATGATCCTTAAACTATCAGACCATCGCAAACAAGAAGTGGGTTGTATGAGTTGCAACCCTGAAGGAGACACACATTCCAGTGATCAGTACAGAGTGCCATGAAGGATTACAGAGAAGGAGGAACCTCTCAGAAGGGAAGTCCTGGGTCCTCTAAGGATCATGAACCAGGAGGCTTCTCCCAGAGAGCAGCATCACATCTAATCTGGGGACTCTCTCCATCACCAGGGCAGAGACTTACACAATGCTAGCCCAGCAGAAATGGGTCATTTCAGTGACTTATGATTGTTGCATGTTTCCCAGTACCCCACTTTGCTTTAAAAAATTGATAGACTTTTTATTTTGAGCAACTTCAGGTTGCTCAAATTTTTACAAAAAAAACTGAGCAGAAAGTCCAGGGATTTTCCATATATCCCCTCCCCCAGTTTTCCCTATTATTAATTTCTTCCACTAGTATGGCACATTTGTTACATTTGATGAGACAATATGGATACAATATTAATGACCAGATTCCAGAGTTTACATTAGAGTTCACTTTTTGTATTGTATAATCTATGGGTTTTGATAAATGTATAATGACATGTGTCCACTGTTACAGTATCATACAGAGTAGTTTTATTGCCCTAAGAATTTTCTGTACCTTTCCTGTTCATCCCTCCTTCCTTCACTCTTTTTCCTCCCCCAGAAACCTCTGATCTTTTTACTGTCACCATAGCTTTGTCTTTACTATTCTTTTTTTTTTTCTTCCCTCCCTTCCTTCTCTCTCTATTTCTTTCTTCCTTCTTTCTGAGTTGGGGTTTCACTCTCTTCCAGGCTGGAGTGCAGTGACATGATAATGTCTCACTGTAGCCTCAATCACCTGGGCTCAGGGGATCCTTCTGCCTCAGTCTCCCAAGTCACTGAGAATACAGGCACGTTTCATGTCTAGCTAACTTTTTTTTTTTTTTAAGAAATGAGGTCTCACTGTGTTACACAGGTTGGTCTTGAAATCCTGGGTCCAAGCAATAGTTTTGCCTTTTATAAAATGCCTGTAGTTGTAGTCATACAGTATGTAGACTTTTCAAATAAGCTTATTTTACTTAGCAATCTGCATTTAGGTTTTCTCCATGTCTTTTTGTGGCTCGATAGTTTATTTCCTTATATCACTGAAATAATTTTTCATTGTATGGACATACCATAGTATGTTTATTCACTCAGCTTTTGAAGGACATCTGGCTGCTTCCAGATCTATGCACTGTTGGCAACACTCATTTGGAAGACATGGTACCAAAGAGTATAATTGCTGAAACATACAGTAAATTTATGTTTACTTTTGTAAGAAACAATTAAACTGTCTTCCAAAATGGCAATACTATTTTGTATTTCCACCAGCAATGAATGAGTGTCTGTTGTTCCGTGTATCCTTCCCTTTTATTACAGTGTTGTTTATTGTGGTTATCTTGCTCTATCAATGTATATTGATTAGGCCTGGGGGTAGGTAACTATAATTTAAAAAATCCCTGTAACAGGAAGGAAACAACCAGTCATGGTGGCGAAACTTCTCCTGGTGAAGATCCTAGGCTTGGGACTGGATGCAGCAACTGAGTAATTCTGAATTGTTTCCTCGGGGAGGGAGAGGAGTCAGTATAATGAGAAGGGCTTAGCAAAGGTTGTGTCCTAGGCATTAAAAGAATTCTACACCCAGGTGGCCCAAACAGGTGACCAGAGATAAGAACTTAGAGGCATCTCTCTAACCTAGCAGGTTGGTCTCCCTGGTATTCCTCCTATTTCCTTTAGATTGACTGTTCAGGAACTTGCTCACAAACTTTAAATGACCTAGACTCGGTTCCCTTATGTAGACTGCGAGTTGCTATGTTCTCTGCCTTTCTCTGTCTGGCTTTTCCTTTATCATGTGACCTGGGCATCAAGGACTGTCTCCCTGACTCATTAAACCCTTCCTGCCTATAGTTTGTAAGTAAAAATCTTTGAACTTTTTTCTATTGTGTTGGTGTGTTGAACTTGCATCTTCCATCTGAAAAACCAGGGGCTGCCCAAGGTGGGTTTTCCTCAGGACATGGGGTAATACTAGGTTGGACTTTCAGGGCCAGAGCGATGGTCAGGGAAGCATAAATCAGAGACAGATCAGACATGAACCATGGGTCACACGTGAACCACAAGGCATCTGCCAGTATAAACAAGTTCCTGTGTCAGGGACCCCCCCTAGTAATAGGTCAGACAACTATGCATTTGACCATCTGCTTGGTAAAAAAAAGTATCTCATGAAAGGCCTAGTGTACACACCCATATCCGACTCCACTTCTTTCCCGGTTAGGGCAGAGTTGCTAGCCACTGTGGTATTAGAACACCATTTATCTGGGGGCTCTCAAAACAGTCTGTTTTTATCTATGTACAAATATTTGAAGGTCAGAGAGGTAGACTATGGTGGAGATGGCTTTCTGTCCCTTAGAACCTGTTGTCTTTTTCATCCATTTTAGCTGATGGGCTGGACATATGGTTGGCCAGGTATGCTGTGTTTCCCAACCCTCATTGCATCTAAGTATAGTCATGGGACTGTGTTCATGGGTTTGTGAGTAATGTGTGCCAGTTCAAAGACTGGCTATAATAACTTTCAGACATGTTTCTTCATATGCTTTCTCACTTTTTGGGGGGCTGGAATGATGATAATCAAAGGTGGTCAGAGGAACTTTGGAAGAAATAATTTATTAATGGACAAGCCTTTTCAGACTGAATCACTGCATCAAGCAAGACCACCCTACTAACCTAAATGTTTTCTCTTGGTATATTACATGAATAAATGTTGAACTTCTCTTATATTTAAGCTAGGCTTGGTTCTATCTGTAACAATAGTTGTGCCTATTTTAATTAATACATATACATAATATAAAGTACATTATTTTATTCCTGTCCTAAACTTTCACAATACTTTATGTCTTCTAAAAAATAATGACCATGGACAGAGAAGTTTCACTTTCATCTTAAATTGATTATTTTCTTTGTGTCATCGATTATCTGAAAGGCACTACAACATTGAAGTAAATAAATTGGCATTTAGTAGTTACTTTACAATTTATATCTACCTATATTTAGATCCCAATTTTTGTTAAATTGGGATGATTTCTTTAAATTCTTAAGCTTCAGTTTATTATCAGAACAGGAGGATCACAGTATCTATTTCATAGTTTCGTCGTAGAAGTTAATTTAAAAGTCATGTAAAATATTTAGCACACAATTCGGCATTTAGGTGCTCAGGCAACTTTAGCTATTAGCTAATTCTTAATTCTGTGAGGTTGGATTTTACACCCACATTTAGTGGAAAGATTTGGGTTGAACATAAAACAAACAAAACCTTTTTCTGCTACCCTCATAGCCTCTAGGTGAAATAACTTTTGACTTTAGTCAGAGTGAGAAAATGAGAAAGTATTAAAGATAGGGATTTTTGTTTGATTTCCTGGGGGAATAGCCAATTTCTCCAAATAAAGTACAATAATAGCACCTCCCACTGGGCAGAAAGTTTGTAAAGAGAATTGCTGAACCTCTCCATACCCGAAAATCCAGCAGTTAGGGCAGATGCCAGAAACAGCACTAAGGGGGTAACACAATGAATTGCCAATGTGTACAAAGAGTTCAGCAACTGGCAACAGCAATTAAAACTGCAGTAAGCATGTGTTCCATGGAAGTTATTGGCAGATTGAGTTCAGAAATCCAAAGGCAGCTGAAACAGTGAAGACAAATAGTTTAAATTGGCAACCAACTCTTTTTCCAAACACTTATATATATATAATGAGAACAATACAAGGGAAAGTGTGAAGGAGAGTGAAAATGGGGTTGACTTGGATTCTGAGGGAAGTCACAAAGCCCAAATATCTGGAATAACTAGACTATGCATCACTGTCAAGGGTCTCTGCACACCCCCTGCATAGCACCAAGGGGGGGAAAAAATGAAGAGCAGAATAGCAATGAACAATAAATCAAGTCTCGCTTTAGAAAACAGGTCAGTGAAAAAAGGAAGGGAATAGATTTTCCAACTTCCGAGGTAAGGAGGAATTGATAGTTATATCCAAATGTAAATTTTGAAAATATTATGTAATTTGCAAAGTACTTTCATTAAGATATTATTAAATATTCTCAAATTTCTTCTTGTTATAATTGCCAACTCATAATTGTCTCAAGCAAAGTATTCTGTATTTGAAAAGTACAGAATCTGGGCCATAACATGTATGTGGATATTGTAATAACGCCCAGTCAGTGATTGATTATATAGAGTCAAATTCATCTTTATCTCTTCTGAACCTATGTCAAGAAAAGGGAGATAGACTTTAGCAATCAAAGTCGAATTTAAGTTCTTCGCTGGTAGCCTGCAAATGGAGGGATGGTATAACGTGAATCCAATTTAAGTACAGCAAAAGGTTGTAGGTGAAAACTTGAGACAAGAATTAAATATTCTTCTTGGAATATTACTTTTTTCTAAGGAATGTAAACTTTTAGAGCTCAGAGACAGTCTTTGATCTTTTGTTTTGTCTTACAGCAGGACAGTCTAATAAGTGTTATTCTTGTTTTATCCATTCTATCTTATCTCCTACTGTTTCCCAACATGAAGCTTCGAGTCTAGGCAGTTTGGCTGTTTCACACTGGCCACCCTCCTTCTCTCTTCTGAGCCCACCTTCCGTGCTCACACCATTTTCGTGGTTTCGTTTTCCTTTTCTACCCAAACCTTTCTCATTCCTCAAAGTCTAGCTTACATCCTTTGACCTCTTTCCTATCGTTGAACTTCTGTAGCATAATATTCTTTGAACCAGACAATTTAGCAGTTTATTTTATTTTATGGCCCTTTAATCATTTCATGCGTGTAAATCATGTTTTGCCAATAAGATGACAAGTTCTTTGGGAAAAGGGCATAGGTCTTCTTCTCTCAGGCACATGTTAGACAATCAATAAATATTTATTGATTGATTGTTTAATATGCTTCCTAATGCCCATAAGTTACTCTTAGGAAGTAATTATACAGTGAACACTCTGACTAGAAAAAAAAATTGACGCAGAGGGAAGTTGAGAAGAGAACTGGATAAAAACAAAACTTACATTAATGGTAGCAAATGACATGATTAACACCTTTTCTGGCAGCCTTGCAGCTTGAATTTGATAAAGGAAAGTAATTTCTTTAAAGAACCAAAAGCTAAATTGAATGGTTGAATTTAACTTCATGGTGTAAGACTGTGATAGTTGATTTTTTAAAAGATGACATTTAATGTGTTTTAAGTGTAATGCATCAATCTGCCATTGAGCTAATGAACTTCAACTTGAAAACCACTGAGGAGGTTGGTACAGATGACTCCTTCAAGTATCCTTGGGGAGGCAAGATGTGTAGGTAACTGAATGAAAATCTATCTTGACTGACCCCAATGACAACAATGTCTAACTCACATTACAAATCACCTGTAGTCTTTGATGGACTATTTCTTAATTGCTTTAAAAGTGTTAATAGTGACTACAAGGGAGCAGAGTGTTTATTTTCTATTCCCCATCAATAGAATACATTTTTAGCTTTTAAAATCACTGGTAGTGATTTTAACTTAACAATTTACTTTAGTAATTGCAGTTAAATTTCATCAGAGAGGGGAAAAAGCACATTAGGTTGTCTTAACTTTACCTAGTCTCTCTGTCTTTATGAATGCTTTGAGATTGTGAGATCAAATTAGTTCAACCATAAAATGTGAGAATAAATGGGAAATTGGTATCTGTAAACTAATAAAAAGGAAAATAAAACAGAGAAACACATTTTTCTATGAGTTCTAGTAAGCTTGTATCCAAATTCACAGCTCAATTAAAATATGATTTTCTGTTTTTCTGAAGGGAAGCATAAATGTTTAGAGACTGTTATAGAAATTATATGTTATGGAAGAGATGCAAAATGAATACATTTTTGAGAAACAGAGAAACAGTGGGAATGCATGTAATGGAACCACATGAAAACATGTAGAAATATTAATCAAAACACTAAATCAATAGCTAGAAGTTTTAAATCAATGTTTGATCAAAGGTGGTCTTGGAGTACGTCTTTAGAATCATTTCTAATACCTGAAACACTGATTCCTAGGTGCTATGGTTTAAATGTTCCCCTGCAAAATTCATGTTGAAATTTAATTACCATTGTGATAGTATTAAGAGGTGGGGCAGTTAAGAGATTATTAGGCCATGAGGGGTCTGTCCTCATGATGGAATAATGCCATTATTGTGGGAATGAGTGTATTATCTCATGAAAGGTTCATTTAAAAAGTGAGTTCAGCCTTCTCTCTCTTGTTCTTGCTTGTCTTTCTGCCTTCCACTGTGGGCTGATGTGTGAAGGCCCTTGCCAGATGCTGACACCTTGATATTGGGCTTTCTAGCCTCCAGGACTGTGAGAAACAAAATTCTCTTCTTTATAATTTCTCAGCCTGTTTTTAAGTGAGCTGTTTTAGCAACACTAAACAAACTAAGATGCTAGATTTCACTCCAGACCGACTGAATCCAAATTTCTGAAGGTGAATCACAGCATTGTAAAATAGCATTTTAGATAACACTTTAAATGCAAAATATTTTTAAAGGCCATTGAAGAAGAGCAAACTCTTACTTTTGAATCACAGATTTTTGGATTTTTTTTTCAAAATCTTTCCTTCTTTAGCAATAAAGAAACAAATACAGAAAACTTGATGGTTTGTTGAATTATGAGTTATGTTTTGTCTGTGAATTCTTCCCTCCCTCATCTTTTGCTGAAGAGGGACATACTGGGGAAACTGTGGTGTGACAGTGAGGAGTCTTTGTGTAAAGTTTCAAATAGGATGATTGATAGATAACATCTTAAGGAGATATTGGGTGGATGAATGGAGTGAGAAACTTAGCTGAAATCCAGGATGATTAGCCAAGAGTCAAAATGTAGAGACCAAATGCCAAAGCTAGGTTTAAGAGGTAGAAACGAAGTAATAGATATAGACTAGAGTAGGGGTAAAAAATGAGAAAGAAAAAGATGAAAGTGAGAAGAATCCAGAAGATGACCACAATCAGTAATAGATACTCTAGAGGCTGGGCTCCGTGGCTCACCCTGTAAACCCAGCACTTTGGGAGGCCGAGGTGGGTGGATTGTCTGAGCCTTTGGGTTCGAGACCAGCCCAGGCAACTTGGCCAGACCTCGTCTCTACAATAAATAAAAAATGAGCCAGGCGTGGTAGCACGGGCTGTAGTTCTGGCCACTTGGAAGGCTGAGGCAGAAGGATCACTGGAGTCCCAGCAGGTCAGTGCTGGGGTGGCAGTGAGTGTGCTATTGCACTCCAGCCTGGGCAACAGAGTGAGACTCAATTTAAAAAAAAAAAGATATTCCCTTTAGAAGTCAACAATTTTATAGTTCAAGGAATTCAGCTAACTTAAAATATTAATGTTGAAATATTCAAGAGTCAGAGATGGGCTGGGTGCAATGGCTCATGCCTATAATCTCAACACTTTGAGAGGTCAAAGTGGGAGGATTGCTTGAGCCCAGGAGTTTGAGACCAGCCTGGACAATAATGAGACCTCTTCTCTGAAAAAAAATAAATAAATAACTAGGCATGGTAGCACATATCTATAGTACCAGCTACTTGTGAGGTTGAGGAGGGAGGATTGCTTGAACCCAGGAGGTTGAGGCTGTGGTGATTATGCCACTGCACTCCAGCCTGGGTGACAGAGTAAGATCCTGTCTCAAAAAAAAAAAAGAAAAGAAAATTCAGAGATGGTCTCAAGTCTGCTAACTTTTTTATGTTTTACTTGTTAAATTGTAAAATGAAAATAACATTTAATTTAATGTATTTGCATTGTTGAAAGAGAAATATGATGCTTAGTTTAGTATAAATGCTATGAATTTACCATTGAATATCCACATTATTTGTTACAAATATTTCTGAATTAAAACTTGTCTGTTAACAAGACAGTTCAAAACAATAGAACTTGAGAACATCCAAATCAGAAATCATCTTGATATATTCAGGGACACAATGTAAGTGACTACACTTAGTACATTCTGTAAAAAGGTCTCTAGGGGAAAAAATAGACAGAGGATAAATGTCTCAAGCTTTCTATTTTTCACCCTATCATTCTTCTGGGCCTCTGAATGTAGGTGTATGTGATGTGAAGAATCTTATGGGCCAAGAACAAGAAAAAATGTTGTTATATATGTGGACTGCTGACAAATTTTGCATCTTTCATTTCTTCTCAGGTATGGTTTTCCCTGCCCTCTATGTGAAGATGCAACCTTGCTTAGTTCCTGAATTCATGTTGATGAATACAAGGAAAATATTTAAAAATTTGATCCATGCAAATGTGATTTGGTCTAGAAATGGTTACCATACTATTCACTCAGGCTCTGATATACCAAAAGTAAATTTCTTAGGTCCACTTGCTTAGTCTGTCTGCAACTTCAATATAGGGCCCATCAGTAGTCTTGATTCTGCCTTCCTGTACTGCTAAGTACTAATTTCTTCCAGGAGTCAGGCCTTGTCTTGAGTTGCCTACCTATAAAGGATGCTAACACTTTGATTAGCATTTGCTATTGCCCTATCATAAGAAGCTATATCTTGTTTCTGTACAGTCATTTCCTGTTCGGTATGTTCTACATGGCTTGATAGCTTTTACCAGGAAACTGTAATAGACTTGCTTTCAGGTCTTGCCTACTTTGAAACTTTGATCTGTATTCTCATTTGCTTGGTTAAAGTTCCTCAGTCTTTGTCTGCTAAAACAAACCATGGCCTCTTTGGGCACTATTCTTTAGACAATGGAGCCATTTCAGAGCTCTGTCCTAAGGAATGCCTGTTATTATTACTTATCTTTCTTTCTGGTCCTAGTTTTCTCCTCTTACCCATTGATCATAATTCGTGGCCATCTTGCTTGTTTCTAGGTCAAACTTATTCAACATTTGATATAGTTCAAGGAAATTTCAAGTTATATTTCCCTGTGATAATGTGCCCGGTAAAAGACATTTGGTTCTACAGAAAGAGTTACATTTTTGAACTATAAACGAACTGGTAGAATTATCACCTCTACGAATTTCCCAGGGTTTAGCAACCTCCAGTCATTTTGGAATGAGATTGATTTAACTATACAAGTACAGGAAAATTTTTAAAAAAGGTTCCCTTGAGAAACCTAGCCACCAGAAATTATCATTCACTCTAGACCTTTGGAGGATCTAACCCCCTGGAGGAATGATGTGCCTCAGTAGATATTGCTATTTTTGAGAGACTGATGCAAGTCTGTATTTATCCCCTTCCTGAGTAGCCTTTTTTTTTTTTTTTTTCATTTTGCATTATATAAGATCTCTTAAGAGTGGGATGTTTTATGTTCCAGCTCATTCTCACTCTGCATTTCTCAATACACACCTGGAGTATAAGAGAACAAGCCATGAATAACAATTTGTGTAAATCTTTTATACTAGTCCATTAGCATTGTTGTAATCCCATTCTTCCTGGATACAAACATAGCAACAACATTCCTGCTTTATGTCTACCTACTCTTTGACTGACAATCTCATGCTTTTGCTAGATGATTCTCAATAAGCTTACATAGTCTTACATATTCAGACTGAAACAATGCCACTGATAGCACCTCTTGTTTGTGAAACTAATTATATTCTCATGTGCATTGCTTTGCACTTTAGCATGGAGCTTATTACAATGTAAGAATTTATGTAAATTCCCTTCTTCTTCTCCTTCTCCTTCTTCTTCTTCTTCTTCAACTTGTTTTATTAATTGACCTTGCATGCCTCGAAAAGTTGTGTGGATGATGTTCTCTTTGCCTTCATCACAAGAAGGCATTTCCAGATAAACTTCTCTGAATTTAACCTGCTTTCCCTTCCTTTCCTTCTTGTGACTCATAGCTCATCTGCTGTTCTATCTTTCTCCTTTTTCTTAGGTGTGTTTTGTAGAGTATTTCACCAGAAGACTCAGAGGGAATATTATTTTTTAGGTGCCCTATGTGTCAGTGCCTTCTAGATTTTACAATGCATTAATTTTATACTACAAATAGAAAAAAGTATGAACCTCATAGAGTTGAAATGACTACCCCAAGGCTAAATCTTTAGTAAATGATAAAATCAAATCTAAAAAGGGATATTCTGATTTCAAGTTCAATTTTCTTTCAGTAATACTGTTCATTAATAGACAGTTATTATCTCATTATCGGATCTAATGGTGAGAAAGTAAAAATGTAAATTTATAAACATTCATTGACTTTTTAGGTAGTCACTTTAGATAACTACTGGACTCATAGAAGAGTAGTAGTAAAAGTTCAAACTGTAATCCATAACTGTCTTCAATTCCATCACGATTCTTCTTTGCTGAGGTCTTCATCTAGTTAAATTGTCTAACCACCCTGTTAAAGTGTGGTTAGAGGGTATTTTATGAAGCTTAGTTAAAGAGGAGAAGAAAACACAACAGAAACACAGATTTCTTTGCCAACACATAATTTTAAAGTTAAGTCATTCCTAGAAAAGAGCAAAAGGCATTTTGGTGGAAGTAAAGAGGATATCATTGGGGAAAAAATATCTTTACACGTAAGTCTAGAACTTAAAAATCCAAATAATAGTTTGAATTTAGAATTTTTCTTTCTTCTCTAATTTTTACAAAGTGGAGAGCTATTGAAAAAATTACAAAATTATGATGTATTTATTTATATATTTGATTGGATGCAAGTATTGATCTAAGGGTTCAGCCAGTACTCGAATTTCTGAATATGCATTTTAAAAAATAACTCTGTAGAAAGTTGAGCCTAAGTATTAGTTGAATACATAGATATATACTATGTTTTCAATTAAAATTCCTATGAAAGTAAGGTATGGACTGAGCTTAATTCTGGATAGATTATAATCTTTTAACAACTTCTATTTGGTATCCTCCTAGTGATCCAAATGAAAAATAAAATAGACATGATATTGTTAATACTGGTGATTATTATTAATAAAACCAATTTTTTTTCTTCAGAGTAAAAACTTTGGAGAGTTTATCTAATCTTTTTCTTCTTGAGATTTGATAATGAATTTGTTACTCATTGCCTTAAACTTAACACATATTTCTTTCTAAAATTGCTATTAAAGTTATTTATTTTAATCACTCTTCCTACTTCTAACTCTCATTTATTCTCTAATTACTTTACCCTGGATCACAGTAACAATTTTCTAACTAATTTCCCTGCTTCTAGTCTCCTTTTCAAACTTATCTTTCATACTACTGTCAGTTTAAGCATGCTAACATTTCACTTCATGTCATGATTAAAATGATTAACACTTTATAATGAGTTTAGATATCTATAAAAATCCAGGTGGCAATACTGAAAAGTTGTTTATAAAGCTCAGGAAGGAGAACTGACAAAGATATAATTGAGAGTAATAGATAATCAAAAAATAAGAGAATCAATATCAACGAGGTGGATAGGAACCAGCAAATTAATCTGAGAGGCTTAATTATTACGACTTGTGAAAGTTTCACCATGACTTGAATGATAAATAAATTTTATATTTTGGCCAGGCAAACACACAGTAACCATTACACACACACACACACACACACACACACACACACACACACGCACACATACACACACACACAAAACAAGTATGTCACCAAGCAGTGCTTACCATGACAAATGTGATGATTCGATGCTGTAAAGTTTATTCTATTTTATTGTTTTAAAAAACAAATTCCCAAGGGAGGAGACTAAGTATTTAAGCAGAGGCAACAGGTATTTTGAAAATCTTCGTACCTTCTACTCTTTTTTGCTGTGAACCTAGAACTGTTATGTAAAAAAGTCTATCATATTTTTTTTTTTAAAAAAAGTCCCCAAATTCCTCGTTGTGATTTACTAACTGAGTTACTAGTAAGCCCTGACCTATAGTTTGCAAAAATATTTCTACAATGGGAAATAATAGTATGTGCCATTAAGATGTGGGAGAAAGGAAGTATAAGGTGTGATTAATCAGGAGGGTCAAAGGCAGCAGAGCGATAAGGTGATGGGTAAAAGAGTTCAGTTGAATTTAGTCATCAAAATGTGACAAATACGAGGCGATTGTTGCAGTGCTGATTCCAGTGACCAGGAGTGGGTTGAAACTAGACTGTTAAGGGCTAAAGAATGAGGAAGATGAGAGGAAGGTTATATCCCAAAAGCCCACTTTACAGATTAATTGGTTTACAGAGGACAAGAAATGTACTCAGATATGCATAGCTAGTGGTTACAAAACCACGGTTGAAACCAGATCTTACTCTGAATATTAAGGCTTTTCCATCACATCACAAGAGAGGGTGTAGCTGAGGATGCCAACGGTGGAATTGATGCTATGCTTCATATCTTCCTCCAATAAGCTTTCTTTGTTTCTTTAGCCACAACCTTCTTTTCAGCATGTATTGAATGGTATTTGTTGTACTCAAAAAGTACTTTTTCAAACATTGCCTTTTAGTATAATTATTCTATATAACTTTTGCCTCACTGGGTTTTAAGTTGCATTTCAGTGGAAAATTGTGTCCTATTCTTCTTTTAATGGTGAGTAGGCTCAGGAACTGGATATGGTATGTTGTTATATTTTTCACAGCACTTAGTGTAATATCTTGCACTTAGAAAATAGTCAAGCCAGGCATGGTGGCTCATGCCTGTAATTCCAGTGCTTTGGGAGGTCAAGACAGGGGAAATTGCTTGAACCCAGAAGTTCGAGACCAGTCAGGGCAACACACGAGATCCTGTCTCTACAAAAACAAAAGGAAATATTCAATAAACATTTTTAAATAAACAAAAACAGTAGGTACTGCCTAGCATCTGGAAAGACTGTTGCTTTAGGAATCAATGTAGATTGGTTATTTCATAATTAGAGTGATTGACCTCATGCTATATGGCTAATAAGTAATATTAAACTTATTATTCTTTTTTTGTCAAGGACTTTATAGATATGCAATTTCTTTGAATATTTTCTCAAAGCAGCATAAGCTTTGTCTTTTCTGTTTTCTTTCTGAAAGTTTTTCTTCTTCACGAACCAAATGATATCCTATGCTCCATTATACTTGCCTTTCTTTTCCTCCTTCACCATTCTTTCCTACCAGATTGAAGAAAATCTTCTCTAGGAACCAAACAACTCAACAAATGTTTCATATAAATATCCTGACAATTACGGCAATTTTTCATTTTATGTGTGTGAAAAATCTCGTGATAATTGGATATACGAAACCTGCATCTTTGTTTGTATTCGAGTTGTGTTTTATTTGAATTTTTAGTGTTTTTATAGAAGTTGCAAATTTTATAGACTAAATATACATCTTAAAACTTAAAGTTCCAAATTCAATTTGTCTGCAATTAAAACATTTCATGTTCTATGAATTTTGTAAGCTAGCTCCATTAAGCCACGTCGAATTTAGTATGTTTTTTTAAATAAAAATCCAGTATAACTTTTACATTTTAACCCTATTCCTAAGAAACTTTCTCTCTTTTTAAAGTATGGGAAGAAAACTGCTGAAGACCATACTTCTCCTGAGCAGCAACAACTGAGAAGTAAGGCTACTCCTTGGCACTAACACATTTCTTTCTCAGAAATTCTGTATCCTGTTGATGTTGGAGGTATTTCCCCATCTTTGAATAAAAAGAGAAAAGCCACTTGTTAAGTGCTTATTCAGGACCATATACAGTGCTAAGCACTTTATCTTAAATATATCTTTAAAAATTATATAGCTTTTAACATAAATATATTAATCTATTGCACAAAATTCTAAAGCTAAAAAGTATATTTAGGGAAGAATATGTCTTCTTTTACTCCTTTCTCTCAGCGGCACTTCTGTTTCCTTGGAATCAAAATTTCTTCAGTTTCTTGCATGTTATTCCAGAAATACTCTATATATGCATTAAATTTGAAATCAGGCCTTTACTCGCAGACTTCAAAGTTTTTATTCTTTCTATCAAATTATGCTTCCCTAAAATATTATTTTGCATATTATGTTTGTATTGAATATCTTAGAGTAAAAAACCATGGGAGAGAAAAATGGGTTAATGTGATGATCTTTCAGTCAAATTGTCATGTTAGTGTTTCAAGTTGTTTAACCCCTGCAGAGAAAGTGCATAAACTTCGGTATGCTGTGTGGACTGAGCTTGGAAAGCTAGCCCTTTGGCCCATTAGGTGTGGGACTCCAAGAAAGTTGTTTGAATTCTTAAAATTTCAGTTTGCTTATCCACAACTCAGTTGTATACCTACAGGGTAGAAGGATTATCTCTGGGTCAAGCAGTCTTTGATATGAATCTTGGCTTCATCACGTATTTGCCAATGGGAAAATTCCTTAACCTTTCTTATATTCTTTATCCATATTTATGGGCATATTACAATCTACTTTATGGATTCATTGAAAAATAAGTGAGAAAATACATATACTGTGGTGACCTTTGGTGTCAAATACTCTGATAATTTTTATTCACTGAGTTGATTAAATTACATAACACCTGCAAAGTACTTAGCATATATTCATAGCCAACAAAATTTCCTTTTTTCCTATTAATAAGCAATGAGTTCCTTTATAAGTGATGTGCTGTATAATCTTACACTGGGGATTGATATAAATATATTTATTTTTTGTATGTGACGCTATATCTGAGAATTGAACATTTCATTTTTATTCACTGTTTCATGAGAATGGTGATCATAATGCTATTAGAATGTAATAGTTATCTATTTTGATGTGTGGCTATAAAATATTTGTCTTAAGTTCTTATTAAGAAGTGGAGAAGGAAGAGTATTTTCTTACATAGATTATAAGAGGCGATATAGTAAAAAGTCAAACTTTATGTAGAAGGGTAACAAATGAAAAATATTCCCTTAAATAAGTAAATAAATAAATATTTTGTTTAAAGAAAGCCCTTTATAAACTACTAGGTGGGGAGAAGACAGCCAAAACTTGAGGTGTGCAAAGTTCAGTACAGAAAGATCCACAAAATACTGTACAATAGGATTTGATGGGCGAGAATTGTGATTAGATTCCAAATCTAGTGAAAAAAAGATACAGAAAATTTTTGAAAAAGCATTTGATTTTATGTGGTTTGTGTTTGTGTGGTGTCATTTTTGTGTCCACAGTATAATATATTGCATAAATAATTAAGGGAAATATAGGAACAAAGTCCACTTGTTCTATGTTGTGTGAAAAGAGGACACATGAAGGAAATGTGCTGATTTAGTTAAGTGTACATAGACATGGAGATGACCATGAGAACCATCTCCAGCCTTGAAGTCAATTCAAAATTTTGGAACGTATCGACTTTCACAATCAATGGGCTGGGGATTTACATTTGCTATCTCACTCTGTCTGGTCTCACTCTGTTGCCCAGAATGGAGTGTGGTGTCACAATCATGGCTCGTGGCAGCCTCGACCTCCTGGGCTCAGCAGTCCTTCCACCTCAGCCTCCCAAGAAAACTGAAACAACAGGAATGCTCTGTCACTCCTAGCTAATTTTTCTACTTTATTTTTTGTAGAGACAAGTACTCACAATGTTGTCTAGGTTAGTCTCCAGCTCTTGGGCTCAAGCGATCCTCCTGCCATGGCCTCACAAAGTACTGGGATTACAAGTATGAGCCACTGCGCCCAGCCACATTTGTTATCTTTGTTTTCCTTTTTAAAAAAATTTTCTTTTTTTATATTTTATTTTAAACATGTGGGCACAACTTAGGATTAGGTATACAAGTGGACATCAAAGAGAAATCCTAGTTGCTGCTCGGGGTTACAGTTTGTGAAGAAAAGAAAAAATGCCTCTCGATGAATGTATTATAGGTTTTCTTTCCATGCTATAAAAATTACCACATATTTAGTGGCTTAAAATCGTCCATATTTATTTTCTTACAGTTCTGTAGGTCAGATGTCTGACATGGGTCTCACTGGACTAAAACCAAGGACTTGTTGAGGCCGTGTTTCTGACTGGAGGCTCCTGGGGGAAATTCATTCCCTTGCCTTTTCCAGCTTCTTTAGGCAGACCATATTCATGGGCTTGTGACTCCTTTCTAGCATCTTCAAAGCCAGTAATAGTGGGTAAGAGACCTTTTCACGCCTCAACTCTCTGACCCTCTTTGTAGTTTCATCTCCCTTTCTGACTATAGTTGGGGAAATTCTTAGCTTTTAAGAGGATCTTCTTTTTCAAGGTTTTTAGCCTTAGTCACTTCTTCAAAGTTTTTGAAGGTCATAAATTCACAGGTCCCAGGATTAGGGCAGGGACATATCAAGGGAGCCTATCACATGTACAAAAGCTGAGATGATGCAGAATGAGTGTACTAGCTACTCAGCACCATGGGTTAATTTAAGCAGAATTTTAGCATTTCATTTAATAATACTTGAAAACCTTAAGTATGAAAACAGTAGCTATGACTCTGTCAATGATACCTTCACAACAAACCGGTTAAAATCTGTTCTCCCAGCTATCAGGGCATGCTGCATTTTCTCTACTAGCAACTCTGTTATTGCTTGTGAGACACCTTCACCTTGGAGAAACAGCAGGAATAGTTTGAGGGGCTTCTCTTTCTTGTTTATGGAGCTGGCACTGAAGTATATTCAGTACAATGAATAAAAACCTCGTGTACTGCTTCCCATAGTGGTGCTTTCACAAATGGTGATTAGGTGCTAAAATATGATTCTATTTCAGCTAAGTTCTAAGTAAAATACACTTATGTGGGCTGGCTTGCCTAGAGGCACAATAGTAAGGTTTTTTTTTTTCTTCAGGAGAATATTTTCTACAGCATATTCACAACTGCGTTACAAGAAAACACAAAATTTCTTGACAGTTAACAGCAGCCAACATTTTAAATCCCTGTTTTGTGTGCACAGATCTCTCTGTGCATGAAAGAAGAGGTTGTGTAGGATGTTGAGAACAGACCTTGATTGTGAGACAAATACCCTGAGTTCAAACTCTACCACTGAATAGCCAGTGGAGGACATTGGGCCAGATGATCTCCAGGCTTTTCTAGTTGGTGCTTTCTATGCTTCCGCTTGATTTATTCTGCAGCAGAAATCAGAGGCAGCGTTGAACGCCCTTCTGCAGTGAAATCCTTGGGTTTTATGAGAGCTGCTGTGACAAACTGTTTACTCTTCACAATAATTGTTAGGTTGAAGCTCTTCCATAGTTCACCTATCTCTGTCTTCTTACCACCACTATCTTCCCATCATTATCTCCGTGTACAGGGACTTTGAAGCATATCTACAGCTTGATATCAGATCTATCTCTTGGTTAAGATGAGTCTGAGATTCATTTTTTCTTAAACTGGAGCTTAGGTTATTGATTGTGCTGGAAAACATAGCTGTTAAGAATTGCGTAATTAAGAGTGAATGTATACTGCTTGTATACATAATCATGAATTGTACCCCAAATCTTTAAAATAAAATAAAATAAAGTAAAACAATAAACAAATAAACAACAAACAAAGGTGAAAGATAATTTTTTTTAAAAAGACCGAATAAAGGAGATGAATGTGATATCATTCAACAAGTACTTCTTGAACATTTCTCTCATGTGCCAGTCATGTTTTAGGTAAGCAGTAAATAGACACAACTTCTGCCCTTGTATAATATACATAGTAGTGGAGCAGGATATTTAAAAAAAAGAAACATAAAAAAGAAGCAAAAGATATAGCATGTAGCCGGGCTCGGTGGCTCAGCCTGTAATCCCGCGCCTTTGGGAGGCTGAGGTGAGTGGATTGCCTGAGCCCGCGGGTTCGAGACCCGCCTGGGCAAGTGAGACCTCATCTCTACAATAAATCAAAAAATCAGCCGGGC
>CAUYQG010049309.1:0-15323 GCA_963574415.1 Tarsius wallacei | reverse complement strand
CCTCAGCCTTCCAAGTAGCTGGAACTACAGGTGCGCGCTACCATGCCCGGCTAATTTTTTGATTTATTGTAGAGATGAGGTCTCACCAAGTTGCCCAGGCTGGTCTCGAACCAGCGGGCTCAGGCAATCCATTCACCTCAGCCTCCCAAGGCGCGGGATTACAGACTGAGCCACTGAGCCTGGCTCAGTTACTTCTTTTTACAAGTGAGAAAGTGGCATCTGCAGTTAAGTAGATTTAGATTTAGGGCTAATGTATACTAGGTATTTTAGCTCAGGTGTGTTTTTAAAAAAATATTGTACTAGAGTTTCACAAAAGTGGCTATTCTTTGTTTGCATGTTTTCATTCTGGAAAAATATCATTAAAAACCAAGCATAAAAAGTTAACTTTGCTCTAAAATAATGAATAACTATGTTTAAATTTCTATGTAAAATTTTCTGTATATTTCCCTTAGCTATTGTTTCAAAATGTATACATTTGTAGATAAAATACCATTTTGGGAAAAAGGATTCACAAGTAAAATTCGTTAGTGAAGAATTAAATATCCCATTGGACTAACTTCTTTCAATCTTATTGAATCTTTAATGTTTAGAAACTAGTTAGAAATGTTTATCAAATCCACTGAACTGCTGAATTTTCACATCTTCTATAATTTGCATATTCATTTGGCTTCTAGATGGTTCTACTTGCTAGAGCCTCTGGGTAAACACAACGAATTTTCAGGATGGCTCTAAATATTTAAAGATTCACCATGAGAACATCAGGTGAGGTATGAATCAACATACAAGGGGGCACCCATAACAACCTGGAATTATCCTTATAGTACACTTGGTATTTGTTTCTCTATATCAAACTGTCAATGTTTTGAGATGGTTGCATCACAATTTGCAGAAGAAATGTCCAGAATTGTGGCAAACAGATGGTTCTTCCACCATGACAGTGCACCTGCCCACACCATGCTGAGTGTTCAGCAATTTTTTGACCAAAAATTACATGTCCCAAACTCTTTGTTCACTCAATATTGCCCCAAGCAATTTTTTTCCCCAGATGATAAAAGTCCTCAAAAGGTTTTGCTCGTGTCTAAGAGGTGAAATAAAAAATGGCAGTAGCACGAAATGGCATCAAAATTGAGTTCAAAAACTGTTTTGAGCAGTGGGAAAAGCATCTCGATAGGTGTATTGCATCAAATGGAGAGTACTTTTGAAGGTGACTGAAATTTAAATATGTAAGCATAAACATATAATTTTTAATAAATAAGCTGCAGGGTTTTTTTTTTTGAGGGGGTACCCTCTCATATATAAACCTCAAGATTTGTAATGAAACTTTGCTGGTAATTTGGTAGAATCATAACTTTTCTGTTAGACCAGTCATTTAACTTTTGATGCAAGAAGAAAAAGTATGAAGTTCAAATGCTAGTAGTGATCTCTGGACACCCTCTGGAACTTTCTGTTCTCTCTAGAGCTCTAAGCTCTCAAAGCTATATCTTAAATACTCAGATCCCCCAGGGCAACGTTCACAGTCTTGTTCATATGATGTGGTTTAGTTTCTTTGTCCAGAGGTTTGGAGTTCTTAGGAACTTACTTTACCTAACACTTTACCTATGAGAAGTGTTTCAATATATATTTTGATTGAAAAACAGAAAAATTCTGCATGATGGGGTTCATTAGTGTTCTTCAAACCAACATAAAATAAGGCATTATAACTTTCAAGCAAATTATTCACATCTAAAGTACAAGAATATTTATTCAAAATAATATAAAACAAATTTAAAATCAGGTTCTTAAGAAAGTTTTTGTTTTAATTTTTATTTTGGATTTAGGGGTACACATGCATGTTTGTTACATGGACATTTTTGTATAGTGGTAGGGATTGGATCTCAGGTGACCCATTCCACAGCTAGTGAATATCGTACCAGAAGGTAATTTCAGAACTCTCCCTCCCCACCTACCCCTTACTGGTGTCCCCAGTGTCTATTATTGCCATCTTTGTGGTCATTTAGCGTCCACATATGAGTGAGAACATATGGTGCTTAGTTTTCGGTTTCTGGTCAGTTCATTTAGGATGATGATCTCCAGCTCCATCTTTGGTTCTGCAAAGAACATGATTTTATTATTATATTATGGTTGTGTAGTATTCCATGGTGTATACATATTCCATTTTCTCTGTCCAATCAATTGTTGGTGGGCACACAGGTGGGTTCCATGATTTTGCTACTGTGAACAGTGTTGCAATGAACATATAAGTACAGGTATCTTTTTATATATTGATTTCTTTTCCTTCGGGTGGATCTCTAGTAGCGATATTGCTGAGTCAAATGGTAATTCAATTTTCAGTTCTTTGCAAAACCTCTATAGAGGTTGAACTAGTTTACAATCCTACTGAAATTGAATGAGCATTCCTTTTTCTCCACAGTTGTGCCAACATTTGCTGATCTTTGACTTTCTAATAATGATCATTTGGATGAGTGTGAGAAGATATTTCATTGTGTTTTAAATTTGCATTTCCTGAATGACTAGTGATGTTGAGCATTTTTTCATGTTTTTTGGCCACTTGTTTGTCTTCTTTTGAAAGTGTCTATTCGAACGAAGCATATTTGTATACCTAACCCTTAACTGTACCCCACAATATCATAATAAAAAATATTGAATATAAAAATAAAAAAATTAAAAAATTAAAAAAATTAAAAAATTAAAAATAAATAAAATTTAAAAAATAATTTAAAAAAAGTGTCTATTCATGTCCTTTGCCCACTTCCTGATGGGAATATTTGTTTTTTTCTGTGTTTGTTTGTTTGTCTGTTTGCTTTTTCATGTTGAGTTGTTTGAGTTCCTTGTAGAATTCGATATTAGCCCTTTGCCTAAGGTGTAATTTGCAAATATTTTCTCTCATTCAGTAAGTTTTCTGTTCATTCTGTTGATTATTTTGCTGTGCAGAAACTGTTTAGTCTAATTAAGTACCATTTGTCTATTTTTGTTTTTGTTGCAATTGCTTCTGAGGCCTTCATCATAAATACTTTGTCTAGACCAATGTCTAGAAGAGTATTTCCTAGGTTTTCTTCCAAAATTTTTATAATTTCAGGTCTTATATTTAAGTCTTTAATTCATCTTAAGTTAATTTTTGTATACGATGAGAGATAGAGGTCCAGTTTCATTATTCTGCATATAGCTAGACAATTTTCCAGGCACCATTTATTGAATAGGGTATCCTTTCCACATTGTTTACTTTTGGTGTTTTTGTCAAAGATCAGTTGGTTGTAGGAATATGGTTTTATTTCTGGCCTCTCTATTCTGTTCCATTAATCTATCTATTCTTGTACCAAGATTGTGCTGTTTTAGTGACAATAGTCTCATAGTATAATTTGAAGTCAGGCAATGTAATGCTTCCTCTTTGCTTAGAATTGCTTTGCCTATTTGAACTATTTTTTGTTCCATATATGTTTTAAGATTTTTTTCTAGTTCTGTAAATAATGAAGTTGGTATTTTGATGAAGATTGCATTGAATCTGTAGATTGCTTTGGGCAACACAGTCAGTTTAACAATATTGATTATTTCAGTTCATAAGTATGGGATATTCTTCCATTTGTGTCATCTACAATTTCTTTCATCAGTGTTTTGTATTTCTTCTTGCAGAGATCTTTTACCTCTTTAGTTAGCAATATTCCTAGGTATTTTATTTTAATTTTTTTGTGGCATATGTGAATGGGATTGAGCTCCTGATTTGGTTCTCAGTTTGAGCATTGTTGATGTTTAGAAATGTTACTGGTTTTGTACATTGATTTTTTGTATCCTGAGACTTTACTAAAGTCATTTATCAAATCTAGAGGCTTCTTGGAAAGTTCTTTAGAGTATTGTAGATGTACAATCCTGACATCCATAAACAGGGAATTTTAACTTCCTCTTTGCCAATTTATGCATTTTATTTCTTTCTCTTGCCAGATTGTTCTTGTTAAGACTTTCAGCTTGCATCCCTGTCTTCTTCGTATTCAGAGGGGGAATGTTTTCAACTTTTCCTGATTAATTAGGATGTCAGCGGTGGGTTTGTCATATATGGCTTTTATTATTTTGATCTATGTTCCTTCAATGCCAGTTTATTGAGGGTTTTTATCATAAAGTGATATTGGATTTCTCAAATGTCTTTTATGCATCTATTGAAATGATCATATGGTTTTAATTTTTTCTTCTGTTAATATGGTGGATTATGTTTATTGATTTGTAGATATTGAACCATTCTTGCATCCCTGGAATAAAACCCACTTAGTCATTATAGCTAATTTTTTTGATATGATGTTGAATTCAGTTTGCTAGTATTTCATTAAAGATTTTTGCATCTATATTCATCAGGGAAATATGCCTGTAGTTTTCTTTTTTGTAGTGTCTTTGCCTGATTTTGATATCAGTGTGATACTGGTTTCGTAGAGTAAGGAAGGAATCCCTCCTCCTTAATTTTCTGAAATAATTTAAGTAGGATTGGAATCAGCTCTTCTTTGCACATCTGATAAAATTTGGCTGTGAATCAGTCTAGTCCTGGGCATTTTTTGTTGGGAGGTTTTAAAAAATTACTGATTCAATGTCATTGCTTGTTATTGGTCTATTCAGGGTATCTATTTCTTCCTGGTTCAGTCTTGGTAGGTTGAATATTTCCAGGAATGTTTCCATTTCCTTTAGGTTTTCCAGTTTGTTGTTATAGAGTTGTTCATAGTAGTCTCTGATGTTCTCTTTTATTTCTGGGGTATCAGTTGTTAGGTCACTTTTGTCATTTCTGATTGAATTTATTTGAGTCTTCTCTCTTTTCTTTTCTTTTGGTTATTCTAGCTAGCGGTTTGTTGGTTTTGTTTATCCTTTCAAAGTACCAGCTTTTGGACTTACTGATCCTTTGTATCTTGTTTTGGCCTCAATCTCAATTAGTTCTGCTTTGATCTTTGTTATTTCTTTTTTTGGGCTACCTTTAGATTTAGATTGCTCTTGTTTTTTTCTAGTTCCTTATGGTGCAAGCTTAGGGTGTTTGTTTCTGATCTCTAGGTTTTTGATGTAGACATTTAATGTCATAAACTTTTCTGTCAGACTTGACTTTGCTGTGCACCAGAGGTTTTGGTATGAAGTGTCATCTTTTTATTTGTTTCAGTGAATATTTTTATTTCTGTCTTAATTTTATTGTTTACCCAATGGTCATTCAAGAGCAAGTTGCTGAGTTTCCACGGAGTGGTGTAGTTTTGGGAGTTCCTCTTACTGTTTATTCTAATTTTATTCCACTGTGGTCCAAGAAGATACTTTGTATAATTTTGGTGTTTTTAAATTTATTGAGACTTGCTTTATGACCAAGTGTATGGTCCATTTTGGAGAATTTTCTGTACAGAGATGAGAAGAACGTATATTCTGCAGTTGGGTGGAAAATGCTGTGGATATCTATTAGGTCCATTTGGTCTATAGTCCAATTTAAGTCCAGTGTTTCTTTGTTAATGTTCTGTTTCCATGATATGCTCAGAGAGGTCAGCTAGGTGTTGAAGTCACCCACTACTATGATATTGTTGTCAATATGTTTTCTAAGGTCAAGTAGTATTTGCTTCATGAATTTGGGTGCACTGGCATTTGCTACATATGAGTTTAAGATAGTTAAAACTTCTTGTTGAATTGCATGCTTTATCATTATATAATGCCTTTCTTTGTCTTTTTTAAAAACTTATTTTGGTTTAAAGACTGAGCTATCTTATATTAGGATGGCTACTCCTGCTTATTTTTGTCTTGAAGTCATCTAATACATCTTTTTCCACCCATTGACTTTGAGTCTGTGACTGGCTTTGGACAGTAGGTGGGTCTCTTGTAGGCAGTACATGGTTAGGTCTTGTGTTTTTCTTTTTTCTAGTTTACCTTTCTGATTCTTTTAAGTGGGGGTGTTTAGACCATTTATGTTCAGGGTTAATATTAATATATGATGTTTTGCTTCTGGCACAGTTTTGTAAGCTAAGTGATTTGGGAATTTGATTGTATACTTACTTTATAGGCTCTGTGAGCTTTGTACTCATGTGATCTTTTGTGATAGTGAGAGTTGTCATTTCATTTCCAAGTTCAGAATTCCTTTGAGCATCTTGTGGAGCCAGTTTGGTGGGAGTAAATTCCCGTAGTGTTTGTTTGTGAGGAAAGAACTTTATTTCTCCTTTGCTTATGAAACTTAGTTAAGCAGGATATAAGATTTCTGGCTGACTTTTAAAAGAATTATTTAAAGAGGTTGAAAATAACCCCTCATTCTCTTCTGGCCTGTAGAGCTTCTGCTGAGAAGTCTGTGGTTAGTCTAATGTCCTTTCCTCTATAAGTTACTAAGCACTTTTCTTTTGCTGCTCTTATGATATTTCCTTTTGTATTGATTTTGGAGAATCTGACAACAATATGTCTTGGTGAGGTTATTCTTGCAATGTATCTTGCAGGAATTATTTGGACTTCTTGTGTCTGGATGTCTAGGTCTCTCTCAAGACCAAGGAATTTCTTTTGAATTATTTCCTCAAATATATTATCTATACATTTTACTTTAACTTCTTCTTCCTTTGGTATGCCTATTATTCTTAGGTTTGGTCACTTTACATAGTCCTGTATTTTCACAGGTTTTGCTTATTCGTTTGAATTTGTTTTCCTTTGTTTCTGTCTGACTGGGTTAGTTTGAAGTACCTGTCTTCCATCCTTGAGATTCTTTCTCCCACTTGGTCTAGCCTACTGCTATAGTTTTCTATTGTGTTTTATATCTCTACCATTGAGGTTTTTTTTTTAAGCTTTGTTTGTTTTTTATAGTGTGATCAATATCTCCTTTCATCTTCTAAATTGATCTGCTAATTTCTTTGTGTTGCTTATCAACTTTATCTTGTATCTCATTGAGTTTCTTTATAGTCAATGTTCTGAATTTGTTATCTAACATTTCAGGAATTTCATTTTGGTTTGTTTTTGTTGTTGAAGAATTGGTGAGACCCTACAGAGGGGTAACACTGTTTTTTTCCTACTTTCAGAGTTATTTCTCTGGTTCTTTCTTATCTGAATGCACTATGGTGGCTAATCTGTATGAGTTCCTTTGATATAGATAGCCAGTGTATATAAGCTTTCCCAAGTGTTGGTGCAATAGTGATGTAGTGTATGTGTGGTCTGGTTCACTGGCTCCTGTGAGGTTGGTGTTGTGAGGATCTCAGGATGTTTAATTTGTGTCTTAGTGGTGTGTACTACTGCCAGCAAATTACCTGTTGTGTTGCATTGTTTAACCTCCAGGTCAGCCAGTTATTCGACCGCTAGGCCAGCAAGTGATGAATATGGGTAAGAACTGGCTACTGCTGATGCAGATGGGTATTTACTTGATCCTTGTTTACTGAAATAAATGTTCTGTTGTCTCAGTAGTGAGCTGGTCTGTGGAGTGCACTGTGGTCTGAGTTGCCAGCTCAAACCCAGAGAGGGAAGAATCAACGTAGGGGTGTCAAACCGAGCAGGCCCACTTATGGCTCCACTGATGACAGGCACAGGCACCTGCTTCGAAGCAGTGTCTGGTGTACAGTCTTTGAGTGCCCAGAAGTATGTCTCTATCAGATACTAGGAAACTTCTGTTGCCTCAAGTTCTCTACTCAGGAAGGGGAGGGCATCCTGAGTTCCTAATCTAGAAGAAGAGGGGTTTCAGGTACCTGGGGTTATATCTGGGCATTGAGCAGAGAAAGCAGTGAAGCACCAAGGACTCTACCTCCTGGGGAAAGAGGTGGCTCAGGATTCTATTCTAGGTGATTGAGTGTGTTAGAGCATGGAGCACAGAAGGCCTAATTGCACAAGGTTTGCTGGCCCAGAAGAGTGAGGCAGCTTAGGCTACTAATGCTGGTATGTAGAAACGGGGGCTGCCGGATCCTTGATACCGGAGCAGGGGGGGGGTGGGGGCACATTTCCTTGACAGACTTGAGGGGCGTACTGTGGTACCCTGCAATGACACTTACAGCCTGATTCTGGGTCAGGGAGATGACTTTGACTTCAGGCCTTACTACCAAGGAGAAACTATGGCATCAAGAACTTTCCTGCCATTCAGGCTGCTGATTCAAGTACAGAAGAGTGAGTTCCCTCCTGCTGGTCTCCTGACACTTAAACTGCATTCCTAGATGTATAGGAGTAGGGAAGCCCCACTTTTTCTCAGCATTGCTGGGGCATGCCACCCCAACTGGTCTGAGAGGGAGGATGGGGTTCATAAGAGTGGTGCTCACTGAGGAGTTCCAGGTCGCAAAACTGATGCTGGCTGCAGGATCTGCTGTTCCTAAGAAATCGTGGCTGCAGCAATTCTCTTTCCGCTCAAGATGCAGGTTCTAGACTGTGGGAGTGGGGGACCCCTTCTAGGCTCCTGTCTTTTAGGCTGCTATTCTGGGTGTTCCTTGTTGGGTCCCCTTGCCATAACTGCCCAGAGGGGCAGAGCAGGGTGAGGTGCCCAGGCAGTGACATACAGAGACAAATTTCAGGTTATAGATCTGACCCTAACAGCCTGTCTCTCTTTCTGAGAGGGAAACATGACTTTGAGTGGTTCCTCACTGCTCCCAGTCCCAGGCTGGAATAAGCCCAGGTCAAACTGCAAACTCCAGGGCAATCTCAACATTTTCCACCCTGCTATGACTGTGAGAGGCCCCTGCCCTGCTCCAGCATGGGCAGTCTTTTCTCTGGGCAGAAATTGAAATGCCTGCAGTGGTCACTGTTGCTGAAACAATGGACCTGGGCCAAAATGGTGCCTTCCTCACTGACCCAGATTTATAAGACCACATATGGCTTTACTGGGTGTCTTTCCCTCTCACCAATTCTCAGTCTCCCCTTGAGACATCTGTGGGGCCTGGGAGAAAAGGAGTGTTCTCCCATGGCCTGAGTTAAGCAGATTCCTTATTGAAAGGTATGTCTCAGAGGGGATTTTTCAGTCCCATCCCATGTTCTGGGATCATACTCTCTTTTCTCTGCAGAGTGCCATTGTGGGGGCTATTTGCCCACCATCACCTTCCTGAGATCTGGGGTGTTCTTTACCATTCTGATGAATATTTGTTTTCTTCTTGAATTGGGGTTCACTGTGTTGGTCTTTCCATACTATTTCACAATGTTCTGATGGTGAGGCACACTTCAAAGCCTCCAATCTGCCCTCTTGGCAGAATATTTTAATTTAAAATAATTCTTTTTCCAAATGACTTTTAAAACCAGGCATCCATTTTAACTGTGTCATCTCTAGTTGGGCCCAGAAAGTTAAGAATTATTTTTCCATAATCTGTTGGTTTCATCTGGCATAAACTCAGTTTCTACTTATTGTTGAGAGAACGTGACTATTGAAGAATGGCAACACTTGCTTCTACCCAGGACATCACTGTGCCTCTGTCATTTCTGGGTTATATCCCAGATTATGAGTGTCACTAGCAACCAAACTCTTGATTCAATTCAAAGTTTTCCTGTCTTTTCACCACCAGAAAAGTACAACCAAAACTGGAAGTGATTGGAAATTGTCTATTTTGTGTTGTGTAAAAGAAAGGAGTTATAATAAAATAGTTAAGTGCCCTGCTTTATATTTTAAAAACTTCCCATGCCAGGCACAGTGGCTCATGCCTGTAATCCAGCACTTTGGGAGGCTGAGATGAGAAGAATGTTTGAACCTAGGAGTTTGAGACCAGTCTGGGCAACATAGTGAAATTCTGCCTCTACAAAAAATAAAAAATTTAGCTGGGTGTGGTGGTGTATGCCTATACTCCCAGCTACTCAGAAGGCTGAGGTAGAAGAATCACTAGAGTCCAGGAGTTTGAGGCTATGGTGAGCCGTGTGTTCATGTCACATCACTTCAGCCTGGGTGACAGAAACTCCAACTCAAAAAAAAAAATTTTTTTTGCATGCCAATGTCTGTATTGTATGAAATTCATTTTCTTTCGTCTTATGCATATGTTTATATTAGTAATCATCTAACTCAGCATGTATCAGTTAACACATTAACTACAGTTTCTGCTTTTTATTTCAGAAACCCTTTCCTTACAAGTTTCTAAAAAAATCTTTTGATTTCTTAAAATCTATGTGTTTCAGAGATTTTCTTCTTCTTCTTTTTTTTTTTTTGAGTCAGAGTCTCACTCTGTTGCCCAGGCTGGAGTGCAGTGGCACACTCACAGCCACTCTAGTGTCAACTTGCTGGGCTCCAGCGATCCTTCCACCTCAGCCTTCCAAGTAGCCAGAACTACAGGTGCATGCTACCGCACCCAGCTAATTTTTGATTTATTGTAGAGATGAGGTCTCGCCAAATTGCCCAGACTGGTCTCAAGTTGCCCAGGCTGGTCTCAAGTTGCCCAGGCTGGTCTCGAACCCCTGGGCTCAGGCAATTTACTCGCCTTGTCCTCCCAAAGTGCTGGGATTACAGGCTGAGTCACCGAGCCTGGTCTCAGAGTATTTTCTAAACAACTCTTGTAGGACACAAGCTCTAGGACATACTTTGCAACAAAAGAGGCAGTTTCCAGAGTCAGATAAGTTAGAGAAACATTGTGTACTATATTCTACCTCTTGAAAATTTGCATATAAATATATTAAAAGCTTTGAAGAGTCCTAGAATGATATTTTCTATTTATGACATAACTTAATCTGATAGTCCAGATACACGTTTCTCTTTTTTGCACAATACCTATCAATTATTCTTGAATGGAGCTCTAGGAATGACATTTTGGGAAGGTGGCATGGTGCTGTATAGTGTTTGAGTTTTAGAGTCATATTGACTTTAATATAATTCAGTGGCTCTCAAAGTATGAGATGTCTAGCCAGCAATATCAGTACTTACTAGAAATGCGAATTCTCAGGCCCCACCTTTCCACACATGCTAAATCAGAAGTTCTGCAATCTGAGTTTAAAATAACACTCCAAGCCGGGCTCAGTGGCTCAGCCTGCAATCCCGCGCTTTGGGAGGCTGAGGTAAGTGGATTGCCTGAGCCCGCAGGTTCAAGACCCGCCTGGGCAACTTGGCGACACCTCATCTCTACAATAAATCAAAAAAATTAGCCGGGCGTGGTAGCGCATGCCTGTAGTTCCAGCTACTGGGAAGGCTGAGGAGGAGGAATCGCTGGAGCCCAGCAAGTCGAGTCTGCGGTAGCCGGGAGGGTGCCACTGCACTCTAGTCTGGGCAACAGAGTAAGACTCCAACTCAAAATAAATAAAATAAAATAAAATAACACTCCACATTTTTTTGATAGATACTAATTCCACTTGTGTCACTCCACTAACTTCACTTCACTCATGTAATGGTTTTGATTGAATGAAGTGAGTGGGTGACACAGAAAAGTAAATTTTAAAACAGTGGTTATACTAGTTAGTACATAAGAATGCCTTGCTAAGTGTCATCGCCACAATTAAAATTAAATTAGGCAAAACATGGAATATATTGAATCTCATCATTAAACTGCCAGAAAAACAGGCATGAAACATCTAGACCAATTGGTGTGCTGAGGCTGTGGTGGTTAGAGTCCAGAGATGAACAGGGTTGTTCTGGAATAGAAGACAGAGAAATACAGACTTGACTTCTGAGGAAATACAGCTTGAATTTTCAAAAATTATTCTTTGCTTTGGGAGACCATTTCTTCTAAAAAGTCTTTTGTCTCTTAGGCTGTTAGAAAAGTGAATCACTAATACTTGGACTAAAATTTCATTTCGTGGGTTTTGTCTTCAACTAAAGAAGAAAAGTAGTGTCAAGTGAGCAAGGAATGGGGTAGACTTAATACTGTCAGTGCCTTTTTCTGAGTAAATTACCTCTAAAGTTTCTATATTTTACTTCTGAAGAAAAATTACAGTTAAATAGCCATAGTTTGTCAACATAATTTTATTTTTTTAATTTTTAATTTTAAAAAATGCTATATTGCATATTGGGCTGAAAAATATTTCATCATCTGCAAATATTCATAATGAATTAGACAGACACCATATGTGCATAGTTGTATACATTTAACTCCAATAGCTAATCTGGTTAAAAATAAAAAGTGAAAACATGACCTTTTGTTTACTTATTTTAGAAACTTACATTATATAATATTGTGTTGCACAGATTATTCCTTTTAAGTGGATATCTTCTAGAGAATTCTAGGAAGATCTAGAATCCTAAATCTCAAAATGTTTGAATAATTTACTACAGTAATGTTAAAATTGGGACAGGCTAGATTATGCTGTGGATACAACTCAGAAATCTCAATGACTTAAAACTACAAAGTTGTAGTCTTTGTGCACAATAGATATGCAGGCAAGACACTCATTGTGTCTCTGAGAGACAGTGCTGGCATCATTTTAAAATAAGGTATAGTAATTGATAGAAAGCTACAAGAAGAGTTTTATTAATTTTTTTATCAATGAAACACTTATTAAGCCAAAAACTAGAGTCAGAAACATGCAGTTTTTCTCACAATTATCCCTCATTTTAACATGTGAAATAGGTACATACACAAATTATTTTGAGGCAAAAACATCAAGAGGATTGGAAGACGCCCTCAGTGAATCACCAATTTGACTGCAAGTGAAATCCTATTATCTATAAGATTTTCTCCTCCTGACAGTTGTGGGATTTGGGGAGATAGAAATTAAGTAGGCACTAAACTTGCCACTTCATACATATATGTCCACTTGGTGATACACATTTATCTTTCCTTCCCTATTCCAAATTTTTAAAAAAGATAATGATGTTTTTACATCATTTATGTGACAGCATTACTGAATATTGACAGGAATAACAATTTTCAACAGAATCTTTTAGCAAAATCCTTTCAACATATCATTTTTCTATAGGGCCACAATTAATTGAGCACATATGTTCCAGATATGTTACTTGTAGTATTATTGCCAATTCTCACAAAAAGTATTTTAGCTCCTGTCTTTATTTTATTTTTTAAAATTTTTTTGTTTTCAAATTGTGGGGTACAATTTGGTTATACATTCATTGTGCAGGTACCCCTGTTGAAGAAGTGTGCCCTACCCAGTCAGATTTCACCTATTGTCATTCCCACCTCCCCCCACCACCGCAGTTTCCATCTACTGTCAGTCCTTTTCTTATAGTATTACAGTAGTTGTTAATGGTCCACTTACGAGTGAGAACATGTGGTACTCAGTTCTTTGTTTCTGTGAAAGATCACTCAGTATTATAGACTCTAATTCCATCCAGGTTGCTGCAAAGTTCATGATTTTGTTTTTCTTTATGGCTGCATAATATTCCATCATGTATATGTACCACAATTTTTAATCCAGTCCTCTTTTAATGGGCAGCATGATTGGTTCCATGTTATTGTTATTGTGAACAAGGATGTGATAAACATACGTGTGCAGGTATCTTTTTGATAGAGTGATTTGGGTTAATCCGGGTATATTCCCAGTAGGGGGATTGCAGGGTCATAAAGAAGATCAATTTTTATAACTTTTAGGAATTGCAACACTGATTTTCACAGAGGCTGTCTAGTTTACACTCCCACCAACAGTGTAGAAGTATTCCCTTTTCACCACATCTTCTCCAGTATCTGTTATTTTGTGAGTTATTGATGATGGCCATTTTTACTGGAGTTAGGTGTTATCTCAGTGCAGTTTTAATTTGCATTACTTTGATGACAAGTGAGACTGAACATTTTTTCATGTATCTGTTGGCTGATCATATGTCTTCTTTTGAGAACTGTCTATTCATATCTTTTGCCCACTTTGTAATGGGGCTATTTGTTTTTTTCTTTTCAGCACGTTTGAGTTCCTTGGAGATCCTAGAAGTTAGTCCTTTGTCAGACATTCAGTTGGCAAATATCTGTGGGCTGTCTCCCTGCTCTCTTAATGGTTTCTTTGACTTTGCAGAAGCTTGTCAGTTTGATAAGGTCCCACTTGTTTATCTTATCTCTTATGGCATGGGCACTTGGCTTTTTGATCAGAAATTGGTTGCCAGTTCCAATTTCCATGAAAGTGTCTCCTGCATTTTCTAAGGTTCTTATAGTTTGAGGTTTTATGTTTAGGTCTCTAATCCATTTAGAGTCATTTTTTGTGTATGGGGATAGGTAGGGGCCCTGTTTCAATCTTCTGCACGTGGTCAGCCAGTTACCCCAGCACCATTTACTGAATAGGTTCTCCTCTCCCCAGTGGTTGGTGGTAGAGGCTTTGTCAAAGATGAATTGGTTGAGAAATTGAGTTTTTGCTTCTGGAATCTCTATTCCATTAATCTATATGCCTGATCTTGTACCAATACCAGGTTGTTTTGATTATTGTAGCTTTATAACAAAGTTTAAAGTCTGGGAGTGTGATACTTCCTGCTTTGGTTTTTTTTGCTGAGGATTGTTTTGGCTATTCATGGTCATTTATGTTTCCAGATGAATTCCTGTGTTGTTTTTTCTAGGTCTGAGAAGAATGTTGCTGGTAATTTGATGGGTGTTGCATTAAATCTGCAGATTGCCTTAGGTAGAATGGGCATCTTAACAATGTTGATTCTTCCAATCCATAAGCATGGAATATTTTTCCACTTGTTTGTGTCATCTTTGATTTCTTTGAGCAGTGTTTGTAGTTTTCATTGTAAAGGTCTTTTACATATCTGGTTATGAAAATGTCAAGATAGTTCTTTTTTTGTGTGTGGCTATTGTGTATGGGATTGTGCTTTTTATTTGGGTTTCTGTTTGTTTATTATTGGTGTATAGAAATGTGATTGTCTTTTACACCTTTATTTTATACCCTGAGACTTTGCAAGAGTCCTTTATGTGTACAAGGAGGTTTTTGACAGATTCTCTTGGGTTTTTGAGGTATAGAATCATGGCATCTGCAAAGAGGGATAAATTGATTACCTCTTTTCCTATTTGGATACACCTGATCACCTTCTGTCCTCTGATTGCTGTAGCTAAAAATTCCAAAACTATGTTGAACAGGAGGGGTGAGAGTGGGCATCCTTGTCTTGTTCCAGTTTTCAGGGGAAAGTGTTCCAATTTCTGTCTGTTTTGCAGTATGCTGGCTGTGGGTTTCTTGTAGATGACCCTTACTATTTTGAGGTATGTTCCATCCATGCCTAGATGTTTGAGGTTTTTATAAGAAGGTGTGCTGGATTTTATCAAAAACTTTTTCTGCATCTAATGATATAATCATGTGGTTTTTGTTTTTATGTCTGTTGATGTATTTAATTACATTTATGGTCTTATGAGACTTGAACCAGTCTTGCATCCCAGGGATGAAGCCTACTTGGTCGTGGTGGATGACTTTTGATATGTGTTGTTGAATCCAGTTTGCTAGGATCTTGTTGAGGATTTTAGCATGTATGTTCATCAAGGATATTGGCCTGTTGTTCTCTTTCTTTGTTGGATCTTTACCTGGCTTGGGTATCAAAATGATGTTAACTTCATAAAATG
>CAUYQG010049308.1:0-44691 GCA_963574415.1 Tarsius wallacei | reverse complement strand
TTTCCCTCTACTGCCAATCAATGATAATTGTTCAAGGTCCGCTTATGAGTGAGAACATGTGGTACTCAGTTCTTTGTTTCTGTGATAGATCACTGAGTATGATAGACTCTAAATCCATCCAAGTTGCTGCGAAGTCCATATGTTTGTCCTTCTTTATGGCTGCATAATATTCCATTGTATATATGTACCACATTTCTTTATCCAGTTCAGCTACAATGGGCAGCATTGTCGGTTCCAAGTTTTTGTTGTTGTGAATAGAGCTGCAACAAACATACATGTACAGGTATCTTTTTTGTAGAATGATTTGATTTCCTCTGGGTATACTCCTTAAGGGGAATTTCTGGGTCATATGGAAGGTCAATTTCTAGTTCTTTCAGAAATTGCCACACTGTCTTCCAGAGAGGTTGCACTAGTTTGTATTCCCACCAGCAGTGTAGAAGCATTCCTTTTTCTCTACATCCTTGCCAGCACCTGTTGTTGTTTGTTTTATTAATGACAGCCATTCTTACTGGGGTTAGGTGGTATCTTAATGTGATTTTAATTTGCATTTCTCTGATGATTAGTGAGGCTGAGCACTTTCTCATGTGTCTGTTGGCTGTTCTTATATCTTCTTTTGAGAAGATATTTTACCCACTTCTGAATGGGGCTGTTTGTTTTTTACTTTTGCAAGTTTGAATTCCTTGTAGATCCTAGATGTTAGGCTTTTGTCAGATATACAGTTGGCAATTTTTTTTTTCCCATTCTTTGGGCTGTCTCCCTGCTCTCTTGACAGTTTCTTTCACTTTGCAGAAGCTCGTCAGTTTAATGAGGTCCCATTTATTTATCTTATTTCTTATGGTATGGGCACTTAGGGTTCTGATCAGGAATTGGTTGCCAGTTCCAATTTCCATAAAGGTGTCTCCTGCGTTTTCTACGATTCTTATAGTTTGAGGATTCATCCCCAGGATGCAGGGCTGGTTCAACATTGGCAAGAACATAAATGTAATTAAATACATCAACAGAAGGAAAAACAAGAACCACATGATGATATCATTAGATGCAGAAAAAGCTTTTGATAAAGTCTAGCATCACTTCTTGATAAAAACCCTCAAATACCTAGGTATAGAGGGAATATATCTCAAAATAGTAAGTGCCATCTGTGATAAACATACAAGCTAACATATTGCTAAATGGACAGAAACTGGAAAACTAAAACAAGACAAGTCTGCCCCCTCTCACTCCTCTTGTTCAACATTGTGTTAGAAGTCCTAGCTAGGGCAATTAGACAAGAGAAGGAAATCAGGGGTATCCAAACTGGAAAAAAGGAAGTCAAGTTATCCCTCTTTGCTGATGATATGATCCTATACCTTGAAAATCCAAGAGAATCTGTCAAAAACCTGCTTGCACTGATAAAGGACTTAGGCAAAGTCTCAGGGTACAAAATAAACGTGCAAAAGACAGTTGCATTCTTATACACCAACAACAAGCAAACAGAGAACCAAATTAAAAGCACAATCCCATTCACAATAGCCACACACACACACACACAAAAGATATACCTCGGCATCTTCCTAACCAGAGAAGTGAAAGACCTTTACAAGGGGAACTACAAAACACTGCTCAAAGAAATCCAAGAAGACACAAACAAATGGAAAAATATTCCATGCTCATGGATAGGAAGAATCAACATTGTTAAAAATGTCCATCCTACCAAAGGCAATCTACAGATTCAACCCAATACCCATTAAATTACCAACATCATTCTTCTCAGACCTGGAGATGACAATACAGAAATTTATATGGAAATATAAATGACCATGAATAGCCAAAACAATCCTTAGCAAAAGAAACAAAGCAGGAGGTATCACACTTCCAGACTTCAAACTTTACTGTAAGGCTACAGTAATTAAAACAGCCTGGTATTGGAACAAGAACAGGCATATAGACCAATGGAACAGGATGGAGATTATGGAAGCAAAGTCTCAGTTTCTCAACCAACTCATCTTTGACAAAGCCTTCAACAACAACCACTGGGAAGAAGAGAACCTATTCAGTAAATGGTGCTGAGAAAACTGGTTGATCACATGCAGAAGATTGAAACAGGATACCTACCTATCACCATACAAAAAAATCAACTCTAAATGGTATAAGGTTTTTAAACCAAACTTGGGTCTATTTAAACAGTTGATAAGAATTTTGCTAAATAAAAAAGACCTGAAATAAAATTTTTAAAAAAGAATGTGCATTACATAATAGAACTTGTTAGGCAAAAAGAAGGTTGAATTGTATCCACTCATAAGAGCTGAGTGTGCATATCTCTTCCCAACCTCACATTCAGTAACTTTACACTGATAGCTTGAAGTCATTTACAGTAGGCATATTTACACCATAAGAATTGGCAAACCCTTCAAATCAAGTTTCATTTTTGTCAGAGAGCCAACTTATCAGGACATTGCTAATTCTACCTTCAAATAAACACATTCTATGACTCAGTGTGGTAGCCCAGACCATGGACCTGTTTCCAAGACAAAGGATGAGATGGATTGGTTACCAATTAAAGGAGAGAAAATGGGACAATCTCGGTAAAGTAGATTGGAACAGACTAGGAGAGTGCCTTCAAATCTTGCTCCAGTATATCCATCCAGTGGGGCTGAGCATCTACTCTGTACTGCATGAGCAATTCAAACCCATAAGTGAACTTTTTTATGTGATATGCATAGTTCCTTCCTGATCTACATTTTCTCTGGGGAAGCTGATCCCAACATAAGACCCAGGCTTTAGTTATTCAACCCTAACATCAAACCCAATAAGAATTTCCAGTTATACAAGTCAATAAATATGCTTCTCTTTTGCTTACAATGAAGTGAATCCTGACTGCAATGTTTTAAAAGGCAGGCATAAAATAGTACAAAGTCAAGTATAAGCACAAGTAAGTAAAACACACACTCAAGGCCACAGATGACAGAATGGAATACGCACCAGTAAACATTGTTTTACTATTGGTGGTTAGAGCAATGCATTCTTTGTCTAAATATTGCTTAAATTTTAGTCACATCTATCTTTTCACTTTAAAAAAATTCATACTATATAGGTTAGATTTAAATTATTTTTTCTCTGATAATAAACAGTTTTTCCAAACACCAGAAAGATATCTAAGATAAAGCCATGAATTAGCAAGGTATTAAAATGGCAAAGCTGACTTAAACCCCACATTTCTTTTTAAATTGGAAGATATAATTTATTTAGAAAGCAAATTAGAGAGAGAGAGAAGAGAGAGGAGATTCATCTCCCCAAGGTAGGGGAAGGGGCCAGAGCTTAGGAGAACATGGCCTGGTCATAGCTTAGCAAGGCAATGGTCTAAATAGCACATATTTTTTTAAAAGACTAGAAAAAAATTTTTACAACAAAGATGGCCATACCACATTAATTATAAGGTTTCAGATAGATTTTTTTGTAACTCAAATATGAAAATTGTAAACTACCTTTCCATTTGTTTCTTTTAGTTATTAATGTCTCTGACAGGAGGATAAGGTGACCTTTAAGTTTAAACCAGTTCAGAAAAATGCCTAAACTCACACTTGACCTCTCCTATAAAGAACCTATTTTAGTCACAATATAATTTTATCCTTTTACAAAATGTGCTCTATGGCAACCAGAGGACGGCATTTACACTTTTTAAAACAAGTCAAAAAATGATAAGAACAAGAAACACCAGTAGTCACTTGCTTTAATTGTGACTTTAGGCCTCTGTTTTGTTTTTACCGTTCATTTGGCTGAACTAAGCACTTCCTCATTACCAGTTTTCCTTGTGGTAAAGCAGGAAGCTAGAATCTGAAACTGGAGCCCTGAGCCTCCTATGCCCTGGCTGTTGACTGCCTTTAAATAAACCTTCTGCCCCAACCTTAACCAGTTCTCTCTGCAATCCCAGAACATTCCTTGGGTTGCAGCTCCAATGAAGAATCTGGATTTTATGAAGTATTTTGCGGGAGGTGCAGAAGAATATGGTCACAGAGCACAACATACAGCATTTCACTAAAAATGCCCAGAGGACTTTTCCCAAGATCTTCTCCTTAGCCCACAGTCTTTGGGGCTTTTCCAAGCTTCCCCACCTCCTCCCTTCTTGATGTCTCTTTCTCTTTTCTGTTACTCTTAAATTTCAGGACACTCGGAGAAACAAACCAATCCAAATATACCACATGTTCTTTAAGTATTATAATGCAGTGTTCATAAATTATTTAAATATTAGCTGCACATCTACCTTCTTGGTGATTTTGCTCTATTATTTCCAGGTATTTAACCTGTATTTTTAGCCTGACTATGGCTCATCATCATTTCATATTGTCTACCCTGCTTCTGCTTTACAAAATAATTAGAAAATCCCTCTTCCCCTCCCCCGCAAAAAAATGGAACTGGGAAGTTTAACTTGCTATTCCTCAGCAATCATGAACCCATTTTACAGCCAAATGTCATGAAAGTGTTGTCTACACAGACTCTGTCCATTCTTCCCACTGTCTGCTGCAGTCTGGTTTCTGTCTATACCACACCACTCTACCAGCTCTCAAAAAATCTAACAAGTTCTAAGTCAAATGGGCATGCTAGACCTTTTGTTAGTTGGGTCTATATGCAAGATAAATCCTAATACACATTAAAATATAGAGATTTGGAGGAAACTTTAAATATGAAACTTCTTAATTTTAGTCAATACAAGTTTTGAAAACAGGCAATGAGAAAAATGGCTAGAGATGTTTACAATTAGCAGGAGATTAAAACATATATCACGGATCACCATTCAGCTTGCTCTGGCCATCTCTGTATCAGTCTAGCCTTGTTTTCTAACTGGAAACTGCCTTATCTCCAGTTGGGAACTTAAAATGTGAATTGTTTCTGAGCCACACCATTTATGACAACACAAACACACATTTTTATATGTTTGAAATCATCGTGTATGTTCAGTGGTGTCTCTTGGCCTGTTTATTTAGTATCATATTATAAGCATTTTCCAAGTTGCCCAACAGTGTCTATAATTACCATTTTTATGGCAGCATAATATTCCACTAAGTGGACAAGTCATGATTCACTGAACCATTATCATAATTATTGGGCTTTTATGTTGCTTCCAATTTTTGCTACCATAAATCACCCTGCATATAGCCTTTTCCTAGGTTCAGTTTAATTTCTTATGATAATTTTCCTCACATTAGATTGCTGGATTAGAGTATGAGCCATGTTTAAGAACTTTCATATGCATTTCCAGTTTCTTCCAAGAAACCATGCCAATCTGCTACCAACAATGTGTGTGAGAGGCCTTCCTAAGGTACCATGAGGACTGAGAAACCGTGCAGTGACAACCATGTGGAACCCTGGATGAATAAGCAGCAGTGAGAATTGAGAGTGTAGAATATTTTGATGGCTTGGAGGTCTGTAAGAGTTCTCTTTGATGGAGGTTTTGCACATCCTCTCTGTTCCCTCTCTCCCTGAGCAGTCCTTGCTGGAAATCCCATTTAGTCATTAATGAGAGTCTGTGTTGCAGATGGGTATCAACTTTCCATAGCCAAAGCCCAGGGTCCTTGAGAAGAGACTCTCCAAGTCTGTGCCCAACACAAGCACTGTAAGCTTGTTTCTCCCTCAGTAAGAGCCAGATCCAGGCTGAACGCAATTCTTTCCAGAGGTCACAGAGAACTTGAAAATGACTTGGATGAGCATTTATGACAGTTGGCCCCTTAAGCACCTAAGCAGTTTGAACAAACATCCACAGAGACCAAAAGTAAGAAGAGGCAAGGCAAAGGGTAGAGAGGCATGATATGATGCCTCTATGCTCAGGCAAGATTTGTGGTCCACAAAGGGAGAAACACTTGGAGTGTGGGGCCCAGGTTCCAGTTCCAGCTCTACCTGACTTGGTGGCCTCAGACTCTCTCAACTCCCTCTTGTCCAAGGGGCCCAGACATCTGCCTCACAGGTTAGTGTGGGGTGGACTCACATACTCCTTGAGGCCCTATATAGCACAGTTGAGGTCATGAGACCAAAGCTTTTCACATCACACTATATGAATGACTTCGGACTATTTTCAAATCATTTTCCCACCCCTAGAGAAAGCTCTGACACTTAACTAGTTATGTGACCTTGGGAGAGTTACGAACCTCCCTGAGACTTAGTGGCTTATTTGTTAAATGAGGATTAAAATGCCTACATTGGGAGTAAGATAAGATAGTGGTAATTATCTCGATGACGACAACAAGACAAATAATAATGTGAACATGTGCTGAGCTAATACGATGTGCTGGCGCTGCACTAAACGAAGGGCTGTACGTACATTATCCCATCTAATCCTCATGGCAGCCTCCTGAGGTAGGAACAGTAAATACCTGGCATCAATGAGGTGCCCAGTGAATGGTAACTAGTATTATGCTCTTTAATACCAGTAATTCCCAAGGAGGAATAACCTAATTAGTTAGTGGGAGAGCAGGATTGTTGAAAAGAGTATTGCCTCCAGGATTAGCCCTCCTCTGGGAGGTTTGCTTTAAAAAAAAAAAAAAACAGTGGTATTGATTGTGCTAATGACTAAATTGAGTGCTTCTCCTTGTATCTTTGCTATCTGACCCATACTTGGGTAGTTTCTTTCCACTTTGGCTCTGACCTTGGTCATGAGACTTGTTTTGGCAGGTGAAGATTGAAAAAGTCACTGTGCATGACTGCTTCCTCTCAAACCCCTGATCCTGCCAAGAGAGCTAGCCCAAAGCCCAGGATAGCTTGCTTGGTGTTAGATCATGCGAATTAAAGTGAAGTCACCCAGCTGAGGCCATCCAAGACCATCTAGCTCCAGCTGACCTGCCCAATGATTCAAGACATGCATGGAGTTTGTTATGAGGAATTATTATGTTACTAGCTGACTGATACAACCAGCTTCATTAACCACAAACACTATTTCCTTCATGTATGTTGATAACAATGAGTAAATAAGCACTTGCCAACATTTTGCACTGCATCATTTATTCCTTACATAAAAACCCATGAGGTACCTGCTATTATTGCTTCCACTTTAAAGATGAAAAAATAAGTCATAAAGAATTGAAATATCTTGCCCAAGCTTACAAAGTTAGTAAGTAATGAAGAAAGGTTTTTGAAGTGAGCAGCTTGGCTTCAGAACCCCCACCCCTAACCACTATTCACTGCCTTATGCACACTATAAGACAGTGCCTCCATCCAAGCTTGCTCTGTGGGACTGGTCGCAACCCTCCTCTTCGCTGACCACAGTGCTTCCTAGGACTTCCCTTTTCAGCCAGGCCAGGCATCGTGAATCAAGGGCTAGCTGCCCTCCACTCCAAGCTAATGGCTCCTTCTCATTCTTTGACAAGGCGCTCTGGGAATAGGGAACACCATCAGGAAAGGAAGCCTTCTAGAGACACAAGATCCACAGATTGAAGGGGGTGAAGGAATTGAGAGTGAGGAATGCTTCTCATGGTGCAGTGCTCTTAAAATCCTGGCTATGTGAGGGGCCTGAGGGACTCACGGGAATCCAGTGGGGCCCTGACTAGACTCTTGCCACTTCCCAGTAAAGCTTCAAGAATCCACCACTGAGACTTCAGCTGGTTGAGCAGGTTAAAGATATGTACAGCCTTGTTCTTGCCCAGGACTCACTGACTCTGTCATCTGGACTTCTGTGACATCCTCCTCTTCGGCACTGCCAGACTTACCTTTTCTAATTCAACCTACACCTCAAACCAGAGAATCATCCCAAAATACACACAGTATGTCACTCTCTGCTTAAAACCCTACAATGTGTTCCTGAGATGAAACACCTGAATGCAGCACTCAAGTCTCCTCCTGATGTGTCAGCACAGCCTCCCAGACTTTGGGTACTGATCCCCTTGTTCCCTGAGGACAACACAGATTTTTTTCCTTTGTCTGTGTTTGTGGTCCTCTCTCTAAATGTTCTTCTTCATCACCAGGTTAGGCTCTTACCTATACAAAATGTATTTGGGCAGAGATCCAGGAGACAGGGACCATAGGATGGAATGGAGACTAAATTACTTGCATGGAGGGTCATAGTCCTGGGTCTGCCTCCCCTCTGGCCATGAGCCCTTTTGGTCCAGAGTCTCTGAAAAATGGTCTTCAGTGTACCCCCAGAGTCTGGCCCCAGAAGCAGCCAGGGAATGTCTGGAAGGCAGGTTATGAGTAGGGAGCTCCAGCTTCATTCACATGGAAGTAAAGACCTGGGATAATGATCACCAATTCATTTACACTGCCTTAATCACAGCACTTAGTCCTCAATCAATAACTTATATCCATATGTGCTTCACAGATTACTAAGTATGTGCTCATCCATTCCTCATTAGAGGTACAGTAAAAGCTTTACTATCACTTCCATTATACAGGCAGGAAATTAAAACCTAGAGAAGTTCAGAACCTTGCTAGGTCAGTCAGAAGTAAAAGCTAAGGTTCATGCAGTGGTTTCCTTAGTTTCCTCAAATTCCTTACTTTCCTCAAATTAACGTCTATAACATCTCCTTGACCATGTGGTTTTGTCATACAGAGTTTATTGCAATGTAGAAATTGACAACAAACCCTTTAAACCAAAAATGTTCTTATTTGGATAACTACTGGTAAGTCAAGAGAGGGAAGTGTGACAAAGGCTTTCAGGACCCCACCCACAGCCTAGAGGTCACAGGCAGCCTACTTCCAGGGTCTCTCTGCCTGGGGGTGCTCTCCCAAGGGATAGGCCAACTCTGGGTCATGTGGAAGTGTTAGGGTGTGTTCAGGAATGACCCTTATCCAATGAGAAATGGTACTGGGTGGATAAATACCCAAGCTTTCTAAGGTGTGTGTCCAGAACTATCTCAGTGGGAATAAACCCCATCTGGCCACAATAGCAACCCATCCATGAATACTTTCTTTATTTCTTTTTCTATCTCATGTTCCCATTTCTTCACTGTGATTTCTGGGACTACCTCCCAAAGAAGACTTTCTGAATCCAAATCAGGGTCTAATTTTGAGGGAACCCAAAATAAGACAGCCAAAGGTAGTCTGGCATAGACTATACAAGGCTGGCATTGTTGGATGCATAATATGTGGAGGGAGTAACACTGCAGTTCGCTTTATGGTCCATAAACCAAATCCTATCAAGAAGGAAATCCGAACTGAAAAATACCACAAGGAGACAGAGTAAGTAGAGGCAACTAGAATAAGGAAAGATAAGCTAATTGGAGTCTCTGGGAGTAGAGCAAAGTCACCTGGAAGAAAATAGCCCATGACTGCCATCATATGTATGTTTCTGATGAGATGTGTATCTGTATGTGTGTGTGAGAGGGGTGGGGGGGGAGAGAGAGACAGAGACTTGGTAATTGGTAACCAAGCCAACAAAATTGAAGTGATGAAAATCAGTGAATTTTACAGGAATGTGCTGGAGATGTTTGGATGATTTTCCTCATAGGTCTATTTTGAGAACTGAATGAGAAAAATCCATGTGAGGCATCTAACATTGTGCCTGGCTCATAGTGAACCCACAATAAGAATTATGAACTACTGTAGTAGGTGCCATAGTGTATCTCCTAAGTTCTCCTTACCTGGCCATTACACCCATCCCCATTGGATATGATGCCAGGTGCCTAAGGGATCACAGCATCCCACTCCACCCTCCCCCTGCTCCAGGAAATGTTCTCAACTGGTGAGCGTCACATTGGCCAGAAAGTACCATACTTCCCCAGATGGCCCACAGCCAAAGGCAGTCTGGCATAGGCTATACAAGGCTGGCGCTGTTGGATGCATAATATGTGGAGGGGGTAACACTGCAGTTCGCTTTATGGCCCATAAACCAAATCCAGCTCTCCATTTGCTTTTGTAAACAGTCTTTGTAACACAGCCACACCTATTCCTTTCTGAATTGTCTATGGCTGCTTCTCTGCTACAACAGCAGTTGAGTTGTTGCAATAGAGGCTGTCTGGTCCACAAGGACTTAAATATTTACTCCTGGCCCTTAGTGGAAAAAGTTTGCTGGCCCTGTTCTAGCAATGCACTTCCAATATGGTAGCCATTAGCCATATGTGAGTGTTTAAATTTAAATTCATCAAAATTCAATAAAATTAATACTTCGTTCCTTGGCCACAATAATCACACTCTGAGTGCTCAGTAGCCACATGTGGCTGGTCGCTTTCCTACTAGACAGAACAGATACACAAAATTGCCATTATCACAGAAAGGTCTGTTGGACAGTGCTGTTCTAGAGCCCTCAGCTTGGATCAGGTCCGGGGTAGATGTAACCTGACTACATTTTGCCTCAACCCCTTCCATTGCCTTCTCTTTTTAACAGGTGTCTTCCTCAAAAAATTACTTATACCTGTACCCCATCTCAGGATCTGCTTCTAGGAATCCCAGCCCAAGGCAGTTATTGACATGCTTGTATTACACACACAAGTTCATATATTTGCTTTTCTTGTGACAGGGCTGTGAACTGCTAAGACAAAGGGGAGAATGTTAGATTCATCCCTAAATCTCCAGTCCCCACAACAGTGCCTGTCTCAGAGCAGTCATTCAATCAATATGAAATGAACGAATGAATGAGGTTAATAAATGACCTCCTCACAGGCTGTACCCCTGGTGTCCAGTCAACAGCTCAGAGCTCCTCTTGACCCATTCCAAATACAGATTTCAGGCTTGATTTCTCAGCCATTCAGCCTTGCCCAGAAGTCCAGCTGTGAAGCTAATAGAGGAAACCATTCAATTTGCGAGTTCCCTTGAGTCTCTGCCATGAAATAAGCCAGATCTCCAGGATGCCCCACACTTGGGTCTTCGCACTCAGTCCATGACCTCACCTCTGTAGATGCTGCACTTTAACATTCCACCCTCAGTGATTGTGAGAAGCGGGCATGGGAGACGCAAGGCAGGAGATGTGTCTGCATCTTTGTGAACCCGCTAACAAGGATGATGCCTGTGATACCGGCTGCTGCTCATTAAACTAAAGCCCTTGTGGCCAGTTCCTCTCAGATTTCAGAAGTGAAAGAAAATTCTGGCTATCTCAACGTCTGCTTTCATCGTAAGATGCTGCAAATCACATCTGGAGTGGCCAGGGTAAAAAGCAATCAGTTAGCAATTACAAAGTCCAAAGTTTTTCTTCTGAATAAGCTTCATAAGAAATCTCTGCTCCTCATACAATGTGGCAACCTAAAACACCTGGAGGATGGCAGCCTGGTCATGGCCATGCAGCATTTTTGTTTCCTCAGAGTCTGGCTGGGAACACTCTCCTCTGATGCTCTGGGGAAATGGCTCACCCTGAGGTTGCTTGGGGTTTCTACAGTTCTCTTCCAAAGTCCCTGGGCCTCAGGGCATGTTGTTTAATCTGTTTGGTTATTGGCAGTCACAATGAAGACAGATGCATCCAGAGGAAAAATGGCTGAGAGCAGACAGCTCTATCACTTCAGTCAGGGGTCCTTCATGAGCATATTCATTAACAGAGAAAGGAGTGTTGGGGTGGTCTGTCTTTCTTCCATGTCACCCTTCCAGCTATAAAAGACTTCTTTTGTCCTCCCAGCAGACCAAGCTTGGCAGAGAGAGATGCCTTCACAGGAACAGTCAGCCTCATCAGCCTCAGCCTCTCAAAGTGCTTGTTGAAACACCACAATGGTAGCAGGGAGGTAGCTAAGGTGAGGAGGAGAAACAGCAGGTTCTGTCATTAGGTGGGAACCTGCCACAAGAAGAGTCACCCTGAGCCCCTGCAGGCAGCTAAAAGCCCAAGAAGGCCACTGTAGCTGTAACCCCATGCCTGTGCCTAGATACTTGAGCATCTAAGGCCACTATATCTTGTAACTCTGAGGCACACCATTCACATGGATGTCTATGTAAATGATGCCTCTTGGAACAGGGCAAAGCCACAGCATTGCAGGTGGGCACACGCCTTGCTGGCCAGGCAGAACACTCATCTCCTTCTTTGTACACCCATAACTAGGGCGATTTGACTTCAGAATCACTCCCTGTATGATGTCCCCATGTCCTACAAATGGAGTTCCCTGAGGCTCACACTTATCTGATGAAAGTCCATCTCTACAGAAGCACCTGCAAATTTCTCAGTTAAAAAGATACAATTGCTGGTTAAGGTAATAACTCCCTTGTCCCCTGGAATATGTGAAGATTCTTAAAGAGCCCATGGGTTATGCTTCATATACTGCAGAAAGTGTTTGTTGGTTTAGAGTAGACACACCCCTCCTTCAACTTCCCTCTCAAGTTTGGAGAGACAACCCTGCTGAAGTTAGCATGAGAACCTCTGTGTTCACACAGCACACAGTGGTATGCATCACAGAGCCAATCAGAGCCTTGTCCCAGTTCCTGGATGCAGGAAAAACTTACAGGCCTCAGGTTTACATCACCCAGGCTAGGGGAAGCTGAGGAGGGCAGAAAGGGGCCATCTCCAAATGTTGCCCCCTTAGATAGTGTTCTCCCAGAGGCCCTGCCCACCACTCTGCCTCACATCTCATTGACTGAAACTTGGTCACATGACCATACTCAGCTGCAAGTGGTGCTGGGAATTGTAGCCTTTTAACTGTTCACATTTTTGCAAGAATAAAATTCGCTCTCAGGAAGTAAGAAGGTGCAAACAGATATTGGTTAGACAACTGGCAGGCTCTTCCACTTAGCTCATTTTTTACAGGTGATAAGGAAGCACAGAAGAATTAAGACACTTAACTGAGTAAACAGTAGAACCAGGACTTGGAATCCAGGTTTTCCCAACCAACATCTGTCCATTGCCTTCGTAACAACATGCCTTCGGAACCATTGAGCATTTTTACACAAATCACTGCAAGATTCTATTAACAAGGCAGTATCTTCCCTTCCTAAACCAATCTCTCTCTCTCTCTCTCTCAAACACACACACACACACACACACACACACACACACACACACACACACCCCTCCACTGCCCCAGGCTCATCAGAATCACCTCAGTTTCAAAAATAAATCTGTCACCTTCATCAGTCATGAAAAACAACTGGTCAAGTAGCTGCAGAGGAGGGAGCCTTTTCAAATCAGGGGCTGGGCTAAATTGGAATTGACCAGCAGATTCGTTTTAACCATCACCTTGACAGTTCCAGGCAGACACAGTCACAGAGGCCAGGGTTGCTAAAAGACTCAGCATGCACAAGAAAAGTGCTTTTCTTCTCTACTGCTTGTATTTCTGTCTTGGCTCTGCAGTGACAATAAAGCAGAGGTCATCTCCTGAGCTGCTCTGAGATCCCTGAGAATACTTATGCAAAGATAAGGCAGAAGAGAAAAATCAATTTCCTTCCAATATTTTTAGCTTCTCAGGAAAAAACAACTACAGTGGAGAAAATATTTATCTTTGCTACAGTAGCAAAGAATGACAAGGATACAAAACGAATCCAATTGGGCCTCACGTGTGAGAAAATAACACAATTAAGAAACCCCAGTGGCACTCAAATTCTTGAGGAAGTGTATAGATCTCCATTTCTCTGAGGAAACACCCCAGAAAAGCCCTCTCAAAATAAAACAAAGGCTACCTTATTCACTCACTTTTCAAATGGGTCCTTTTACATGTACTACGAAATGACTCATTTCTGGATGGTGTTAGATTATAAGGAATTCTATAAGCAAAAAACATAAGAACAGTGGATTTGGTGTACATTATTGTGAGAGAATAGGGTGAATGCCTTTACTGAGAAGAAGTCTAAGAGGGATGGTATGGCATGTGACAATAGAAATATATTAAACTGGATCCAATTGGAATTAGTAAACCCAAACCCATGCCCAAACCTCACTGCTTGTCAAAGTCAAATATGAGAAAATGTGAGCATACCCTATTGATTTCTAACATTAGAATCAGTCAACATTTGTTTACCTTCTACTTGTCAACAACTGTGGTAGATATTTTCACATTTAGTCTCTGTTCCAAGTCTACAAGGTAGTCGTATTTTATTGTCACTTTACAGATGAAAAGGCTGAGACCCAAAGAGATTAAGTAACATCATTAAGGGACAGAGGCAGGGGCAGGTCTGGGATCCGCTTGCTGTGACTACAAGTCCAGTGAGGTCTTTCTGCTCCACAGAGCCATCTTCTTTTCCAGAATATTGCTGACAATATTCAAGTGAGGTGGTATTATCAAGTAGGGACACCAGGAGCTTCATCCAGGTTCAGAGTCTGGGTATGCCACTCATTAGCTCTGTGGCCATGGACAAGTGACTTCTTCCTCTGTGCTTCTTCCTCATCTTTAAAAAAGGGATAATATCATCTCTCCGACTGCTATTAATATTTAATTAGAGAATGTAGGTAAAAAAAAAAAACTCTGCCATATATTCTGTTTCTATTCTATTCTATTCTAATGGCCTATTAAACATTCATTATAAAATCAGGATACTTGGAGAGACTTAGGGAAGCCGTCTGCTCTGAATCCACATTGCTATTTGCATGGCTAGACTATGAAACCCTTCTTTAATTTGACAGAACCTTCTTGCTCAGTGCTGGGTCATGCTGGACACTAGGGCACTGGAGCTTAGAAGACACTGTAGTCTCTGCTGTGAGAAATGTGCTGAAGGACAGTGCACAAGAGCAGATGTGGTCAGTGACACTCCAGCCCATGTCTGGTGATGACAGTTGCGGTTCCCTGGATTTGTTCTGCCACTGGGGACTGCTTTCTTATTTTCCTCTTGGGGCATCTTCTTCTACTTATGTTTCCCAGCACTCTTTGAAACCTACATTCAGTGCTATCAGAACCAATACGGCTCACCATTTTCCTTTCTTCTCTGCTAGGAGGCTTCAGAAGACTTTAACGCTTATGGTGCCTCTGATAGTGGGTCAAGTCGATGGCCTGATCACTTGCCAAGGATGAGCCTCCACCTTAGTGTCACCTCCCCCATCTCTGAATCACATCACTTAGTACAAACTTCTTGAACAGTATGTCTTTCAGTTCACACGAGGTGTACATGGTACACAAACTTGAAGCTACTCCTGAGGACCCAATAAAAGGCAAATTCCCCAGTACTTCCTTCCTCCTCAGGACCAACCAATGCTCCCCCAGTTAATAACACTGCAAGCCTACACTGTGTGCTCTGTGCTGGGAACCCAGCAGAGGAACATGGTAAACACACCCTCAGCTTGTGGGCCTCACAGTCTCTCAAGAACCACATCAAATATCACAGTATTGAGTGACAGGGAAAAGAAAAAGGTAGAAGGTCCCGTAGGCAGCAGGTGCCAATGCACGACAGGAAGCAGCAGAGGATGGCAGGGCTGGAGGTCAAGGTGAAGGGAAAGCCCAAGGCTGTGCCTGATCCTCACAGGCCAGTCTACTTTTGGAGTTCGCCCTCATACGCATGTTAAGATGCACCTATATCCTACCTTCAACATTAATTGTAATAATTTTTGTCATAAAATTATTTGTAAATACTTTTAAAATAGTTTTGTTTTCAATATTATTTATTTCCCAACAAGTTAATCCTTTATCATTTACTATGTTTGCTCCATTCACTTTGTTCCTTTGGGAATTCTTGATCTGCAAAGAAAGCTAACCTAGAGTTTATTGTTAAGTGCAATGAAAGAAATTTTTTGAACAGTAAATTTGGCAATATATATAAAAGGCTTGTAGATATATTTCATAGATAATTAATGCTTGTTAGCTTCAATGACAACTTTCCTTTCACATTTTTGAGCCAATACATTGCTTTGCCAGGCCTTAAAACATTTCTATAAGCCCTGATATCTCCTGGCCACTGAGTCAAATGAGGAAAAGCAGCCCAGAAAGAGAGCAGGACAGAAGAGGCTAGGATGCTCTTGAAGAGCCTCAAATGGCCGGTAGGGTAGGGATGCTACTCTCAGGTCAATAGGGGAGCCACAGAAACAGTGTAACCTGGGGAAGAAATCGGGCCAGGTTTGCGTGGGAATGGTTACTCTGGTCGTCGTGTGGAGGATGAATGACAGTGAGGACATGGAGTGGGGAGCAGGACTATAATTAGTAACAGGGAGGGAAGAGAAGGTGGCTGGCCCAGACGGGATGTAAGAAGGTCCCCTTAGCACAGTGAGTGTGAAGATGGAGTAAACAGGCACTGTCCCAGGCAGGCAGACAGGCAGGCAAGCAGGGGGCTTAGGGAGGGCCACTCACGAAGCTGCAGCGAAACAGGGAAGCGGCACTGGCCACAATGAAAAGGTCCCACACCAAACCCCAGGGCCACACTCCCCCTTGAATTCCTCTCACTGAGGACATGAAGCTACTCAAGTCAGAGGGTTACTATGGAGATGGGGTGTGGATACGCAAGAGAGTGTGTCTTTACAGACTGCACTAGGTCCAAGACACCCAGTTTACACCAGCTCTTTAGAGCCACCACTTTTCCTGGGTACCTAACATATTCTAGCCACTTAGAATGACTCTTTACATATATCTGTTCATACAAGCCTCACAACAGCCCATTGAGATGGGCACAGTTATTCCAGATTCATAGATGTGAAACCGGTCCAGAGAAGTTCCATAACATGCCCAAGTTTGCACAGCTGGTAAGTAGTGAGGTGAGAGTAAGTAATGAGGAGAAGACTGGTAGAAAGGCCCAGGTGAGGTGAGAGTTTGAATCCTGAAGGTCGCACTCTTCCCAGAACACCCCGTTGCTTCCCAAAGCCCATTAACATCAGGACAAGAATATAGCTATTTATTGGCATTGAGGGAAGATTTATAGATGGTATCCTGTTGCACTAATGTCATATGCACTTGAATTCATTTTCTCATTTAGTCATCATGAGACTTATTTCAGCATGATAATCCTGTGGATCCAACAATGTTTTGTATTTGATCCTAATAACAATGTGGTGTGCAAATACCCCTTCCACCCTGAGAAGGTCCGTTGAAATGGACCAAACATGAAAAGATACAGAAGTAGCAAAATGAAATTACATTAAAAAATAACTGGTCTTAGAAATTTACCAGGTCTCATATTTGTACCTTGGTAATGGATGTAAAATAAAATGTGAGATACTTCAGTGAATTATGGCAGCAAAGACTCCTCAGGCCATGTCTATAAATGGGAGAGTAAAATTGGAGAAGGAACAGATCTGAGGGATAAGGAGGGAAAATGTGGTTTTATAGCGACTGAAGGTAAGAGTAGGGAGGGAGAGGAAGGGATTCCAAATGACTTCCAGGTTTCTGAACTGGGCAATTGGAATGCTGTTTATCAAATAAGGGTAGGCCATTTTCAGCTCAATTTCTAGCTTTGAGTAAGTTAGTAGTAATCACTTACTTTGAGTAAAGTAAAGTAATTTCTTACTTTGAGTAAGACAAGTAGAAAAGTCATTAGGTATGGAGACCTGGAGCTCAGAAGAGATGGGGATATGTCCATGTCTTGCTGAAGCCATGGAACAGGTAAGTTATCTAGAGAGAGCTTGTGTAGTAAAGAGAGGATTGGGCAGAGGATACAGCCCAAAGAAAAAGTGCCAAAATCAGAAATGAGAAACAGTGGGCATATCATCCTAGAAACAAGTCCTCAATGTACATGAGCTGGATAGAGTTTTTATTTTCAAAACAAAACTGACATGCCGCCCACAGGGAAAGAAAGGTGGAAAATCCTTCTACTGGTGCAGGTAAGATCTGATTTTTTTTCTTGGGTAGGGAGGTGTGGCAAGACTTAAGAGGAAGAAAAGCTGAAGCAAGACAGGAATGCTCTGAGGAAAATAGAGGGATGAATGTGAGAGGAAAAATGTCAGGCGCTAAAAATTCAGAGCCTGCCTAAGCCAAGCCTAAAGGAAAGATAAGAACCTGCAAATATTTGACATGTGTTAATGCCAACAAGGGAGATAATTGATTCTGTTTCAAATAGGGGGCTGTGACTTGTAAGTAGTGATAAGAAATAAAAGCCATTGATTATCAGCCCCAAACACCAAACCACTTGTTCGCAGAGTTATTGTGTCAGTAAAACAGAGAAGAATAATGAGAGAATGTTACGGCTGTAGACGGGCATGTCCAAATAAACAAAGCTGATCATCCACTGTGGAGAGCAGGGTGTAAATTGACCCAATTTCTGAAGAAGTGTCTCAAGGTCTTGAAAATGCTCGCTGAACAAGCAGTGACAGTTCTAGCAATTAATTCAAGAAAAAATACTAGATAAATGCACATATATTAGTATCTATCAGGATATTAATTACATTTTTTATTAGAAAAGATATAAATATCCAGAAATCAAAGTTAGGATAAAATTAATTGTACAACCACATAATAGCACATTAAGACTGTAATCAAAACAACATTTCCACTTTTTCACCTTTTCACCTCTCCTGTGCCATTCTGGCTTCTATCTGCTTGTATTTTTTAACAGCTGTTAATGTCAAGTCACCAGTGACTGCCATGTTTTCAAATCCAAGGGGACCCTTTTGAGCACATCTCCCTCCATCTTTCATACAGTTGACAACTTTCTCCACCCTCAGCCTTGTTGTTGACCTGAAGACATCCGTCTTCCTGGTTTTTCTTTTGCTTCTAGTTCTTTCTTCACAGTCTTCTTTTCAGGCTCTGCCTTCTAACTCCAACCTCATGGTGGTGACATTCCTCAGTGTCTCTCCAAGATCTCTATCTAGGTTGATCACATTTATTACCATGGTTTTGTAGGGAAAAAGTGTGTGTTGCATTGTAAACTGTGCGTTGCCTATAACACATGCTTCCTTGTTATTGGATTCTCATTCTATGGAAGCTATTTCACAACTCTGAAAGTTGTAGATAACTGATAGAAATGCAGAATAATTCTTATCTATGGACATGCAAATGGTTCTGTCTGGGGAAGGGACAATCTTCCCACCCCCCAAAAAAAGCCAGTTTTGCCTCCATTTGCATATTATTTCCAATATTCCTGATATATAAATGTCTCTGATCTTTGGATTTTCCTCTGTACTGGTTGTAATATCTCACCAGTTTCCTCATTAGTGAATTAAATACAATCATGTTCATTTTTACATCCATATGAGGGTCATGGTTTTACCTTTCCTTGAAAATTACCTCTGAACAGTTTTAAGTGATATCTAAAGCTGAAGAACCCAAATGTATGTCTCTATCCATAATCACTCCCTACCTTACTAATTTGTATATATACATAGTTGATTCTTAATATTGGAATTAATGCTTTATAAAGTTATACTGAATACCGAACCATCGCTTCTAGCAGAAATATAGGTTATGTTACTGTGAGCCTCTGTTCACAACATTTTAGTCAACTGATTACCGCATAACCTTGTTTATGTGCGTTTCTGTTTAAAGACAACTTACTTAGTATATATTGTTGACTTATTAACATTGAACTTGCAGCCAGCAGCACTGTAACCCATGTCTGAGCAAAGGTCATTTAATATATATCTTTTCTCCATAAGGCACGTCATAGTCTTCTTGCGCTTAGAAACATCAGACAACACTTTAGCACTCCTCTCAGGGGCCATTTACACAGCAAAGTCACCAACAGAAAGCACAAAAATGAGAAAACTAAATAGACCATGAAAAGAACTGAAACAAGAGGGAAGAATGTCACTTTGACCTCAACTAGGAATACTTGCATTGGGCAACTCAAATTTTTCACTGTTCTGTGCACATCTGTGAATGACAGGGAAAGCACCATGAATAATGATCTTGGTTTTACAAATGTATTTTAGTGAGTAGGTGAGTTTTCAAATATAGAATCCTCAAATAATGAAAATTGATTGTATTTCTGTATCTACATTAAATGTAATGTATATTCCCCATTAATATCAGTAAGCATAAAAATGCCTATTTTATTCATCATACTACCTACCTTAATACCAAGCCATATACCTGGCATATATTTGTATTTATTGAAGTAAAGAAAAACTTAAGTACAATGGAAAATGTTCATTCTATATTGTTAAAAAAAGAAATCAGTTACTGAACAACATGACTTATTTGTTCAAGGAGATGTATTTGTCTACTTTAATAATAAACAAACAAACAAAAACATCCTAACAAATAAACAAAAAACAATCTATACCAAAATTTGGAGTAGTTATCTCCATGTGATGGCATTAAGTACAATGGAAAAAATTCATTATATATTGTTAAAAAAAAAGAAATCAGTTACTGAACAACATGGCTTATTTGCTCAAGGAGATATATTTGCCTACCTTAGTAATAAACAAACAAAAACATCCTAACAAACAAACAAAAAACAATCTATACCAAAATTTGGAGTAGTTATCTCCATGTGGTGGCATTTAAGGTTGATTTCTATATTCTTTTTTAGTGTTTTTCTATATCTTTCAAAATAAAAATAATAAAAACAGAGTTATTTCATCATTACTATGAAATGCCATTAAGATATGAATACCTGCCTTAACTTTTCAACTATGTACAGCAGAAGTTTGAACAGATCCAGGCACCAGAAACTTGTAAGAAAACATCTGGGTCAGCACCTCCAACCTGCTCATATGACATTTTTCACAGCTCATCCCCATAGGGCCCAGCACTCTTCCAGGTAACAACTTTCATCTAATGTCTTTGAAAATATGTGGCCAGAATTAAATGTCATGTTCTTGATACATTCTTTGTGGCATATTATAGATAGCTCATTGCCCATTCAGCCTGAACCCTAAACCCCATAATACAGAATACTCTTACCTTGATAGCCACATCTAATTGAGGATATACACTCATTCACTCTTCAAACTGCTGAATGTGCCAGCCAAACACAGAGGTCTGTCCTCAGGGAGTTTAGAGTCTAATACTTTCAAGACGGTGGGACAGCTCATTACAGCCTGAGGGGGCCCTTTAGATGTCTAAGCTGCCATGACTTTGATAACTGCTTTGGGGTGGGTGTCGGAATAGTCAAATACATGTACCAACTGTAAAAGGCAATTAAGGGTCATGTTATAGACTTCTTCCTTCTAAGAGATATTCCTCTGGGCTCAATTTTATTGTGTTTAGTTCATATACAGTCTTATATAAAATAGTCTGAGTCAAGCTTAAATAAATTAACTGCTTAACCTTCAAATAAAAAGAAATTTCTATTAATCAGAACTCCTGACTCTTCTATCCCATTGTCCCATCTTTCATCCAAGCCATCTGGTTAATCCAAGATTCAGAGCACATAGAAAACTTCTGTAGTGGACAGAGGGCAGAAGAAGGGCTTGGGGTCAGGAGATGCTATTTCACAACTATTATGAGATTTGAGATTTGGGGAAAATTTTTAACTCAGAGCCCCAGTGTCCCCCTGTGTAAAAAGACAGCAATTGTCTAAGTCTCAAGGTCACTGTGAGGAACAATAGAGATAGTACTTATAAATGGCTCTAGAAAAATAGTGCTTTTGCAAATGCAGGTGGTGCTGGATCTTTGGAGTAGTTAGAAAGTAGCTAGATCTTTCCTCCCAAAATGAATTTCTCTAATTGCTCTGCTATCATGTCTACAATGTCAGAAGATTTGTAATTAGGATGCTCGCTCTAACAGGTTGTGAAGATTCTTTGAGTCAGGCTCTAAGCTTTTATCCCTTCTTTCCTCCAAGAAACTCTCTTCCCCTCCTTCCCCAATCCCTCATTGTTTGGGGGGCATTGTAAGTTTATTTTACCAATGATGCAGCGATAATAAGTCAAATATTTGGAAAACAAAGTTGAAATTTTACTATAAACCAAAGAACCAAATAAACCCCACATTGATTAATGTGTCCAATATAAGATATAGAACCATTAAAAACGCCAACTAGGTAACAGTTATCACTCAGTGCTGCTTTAACTGGGTGATTTGAGTTATGTCTGTGTGTTTTCCTAATTTTTCAAATTTTTTTCAGTGCATACATGCATCTTTACAACACTTACGCATTCAACACCTATTTATTGAGTGTTCCAGGTGCCATCCACAATTCCAGGTACTAGTAACCACAACAGACAAGGGCTCTGTCTATAGGGAGTATACAGTCTAATGGAAAGGGGCATGTAATAAACAGACACACAAATATGGAGATGATTATCAATTAGGATAAGTTTTGCAAACAGTGTTTCAAATAGTTAAAAAGGAGAGTAAGGAAGAGGCTAATTTAGATCAACACGGTCTTCTGTAAAGTGACTTTTAAAGGGACATGTAAAGGACAATGATGAGCTAGCTAGCTAGGACAAAATTTTCCTGGAAAATATTTACTTTGTGATGTTGCATGAGACGTGAGACTCTAAATGGCACATGGGGCATGATTACATAAAAATAGGGTCAGTGATTAAAAGGGAAAGGCATAATCAAAAATATACAGAGGGTGACAAAAATGTATACACATTTTAAGAAAGGAAAAGACTATATTAAAATTATAATACTCAATAAGATGAATGAATACAAGTCACATTTGACTTCAACAATTACAAGAGGTGCTCAAAGTGGTTGCCATCAGCGTCCAGACACTTCTGATTATGGTGAACATTTCTTAACATCTCTTAAAATTTGTATACATTTTTTTGGCAGCTGCAGTATATCTAATTGAATATGAGATAAATTTTCTATTTTCAAAAAGTTACTTTCAAATTTCAAAAATTTGCTACTTCATTACTTTTTTTTTTTTTTTTTTGTACTTTTAAATACGAAGATAAAGAAGGAAAACAGCAGCCACCACCACAGTATCTACAGTGGCTGCATCAGCTTTTAGCCCTGAGCCCAGGTGGTAAGAGTGTTGACTGGAAGTGTCACAAGCTTCTAATGATTCAAGACATCCCCAGTAAGGGAAATCTATATGGCTATGGCAAATGGATAGGATGGAAAACCACTTTTTGCTGGATTCCCACAGGGCCCTGAGACACCCTCCCTCCAGCCCCCACTCCCAGCTCCTGCCACACCTCCTGTCAAGAATTTCAGTGTGGGTCAAGCCAGCGGTGGATGAGATTTAGAAACCAGACTGCCCCACTCCAGTTTTCTTCTTTTCTGGCAGACACAAACAGCTGTCTTTTGCCCCTGGGGCTCACAGCAGTGAGAATCATGGGATTTATTGGTGAGAAGTGCCTGTGTAATGAAAGAGAAAGTGAGTCTCTAGGATGTTAAAGTGTCAAAAGCTCCCATTTACTATGCACCTATTGAGTTCTTGGCATTGTGTCAGGCAATTAGGGTTATATGGTCAGGTAGGTTCTGAGCAGGACTCTGGGGTCAGAATCCATGAGTTCTAACCTCAGCTACTTCTTAAACTGTGTTACTTGAAGCAAAGCACTTCATCTCTCTAGGCTTTGGTAGTGATGATGATGATGACTGGAACCTTTCTCATGGAGTTGTGGGGTTGCAGGCAGATTCAGTATGATAAGTCTTTTTTTCTTTTTTTTCTTTTTTTTTTGAGTTGGAGTCTCTGTCGCCCAGGCTGCAGTGGCATACTCACGGCCACCCCAGCATCAACCTGCTGGGTGCCGGTGATCCTTCTGCCTTAGCCTTCCAAGTAGCTGGAGCTACAAGTGTGCACTACCACACCCGGCTAATTTTTTATTTATTATAGAGACAAGGTCTCGCCAAGTTGCCCGGGCTAGTCTTGAACCCGCGGGCTCAGGCAATCCACTCGCCTCGGCCTCCTAAAGTGCTGGAAGTACAGGCTGAGCCACCAAGCCTGGCCAAGATAAGTCTTATAGAGCATTATTAGCCATCATTAACATTAATGACACTTATTTCTACCCGGTGAGGTAAATAACATTATACCCACTTAACAGATGGAGAAATTGATCCAAAGAGAGCAAACAAATTGACTAAGGCAGTCCAGCATCTTAATGACTGAACCTGGATTCAAACTCAAATGGGTATGAAAGCAAACCCTTCATTTAAGTGTTCCTTGCTCCATTTGAACACTGAGCCTAAAGTTTGGTTTACATACCAGAGATTAGCAAATATGGAAATATTCCTGCACTGTCCAAAAATGCCAATGATTTGCTAACTGTAATACAAATATCCTCACACTTATACAGCATGTTTTACAATTTATAACAGTCATTCACGTTCATGCTTGACTCTAAGGGAAAAAAACTACTTTCAAATTGTATACATTTTTTATACCACAGCAAAACAAAGAGAAAACATTACAGTGGCCCTAACCTAAGAATTACCCACAATCCCCCACCCCACTAATTGTTGAGTTCAATGCAAAGATGTGCAAAAGGGGGGGGGGTGTGGAATAAAGCCTGGGGAAAGTTGAACTGCTCTGGGGACTTGAATGAGATGACTTTGCTGCAGCTGTGGGCCATGTGGGAGAAAGGGGAGAGGAAGAGGTAAAAAATTCCTGCCTGCTAAAAGGATGTTTAAGTCTGAGGAAGGATTTTGAGTTGTTTGTTGGCTAGGGTGGCAATGCAGCCCCTTGCCTGCACCCCACTGAACACCAAGGAAAATTTTTTGCCCCAGGTAACAGCTTTGTATTCAAATGGCAACTTTGGGAGAGTGGTAGAACTAGGCTCAGGTCCACATCTGGTCCAGTTAGGACAGCCAGGAGACACAGAATGATGTTCCAGAATTCAGGGTAGCCAGTGAAAGGGGGACCTATGAGCTCCTCTGGGAACCTCCACATGAAGAAACTGAATTAGGGAGTTCTAGTCAACACTTTATAGCTGTCATTGCATAACTGGCCCCAGCTGATATATGAACTGTGTGTTTATATTTCACAAAATTGGGACATCAATGACTTACATATGTGGTTTTGTAGACTGTTTTCTTTTTTAACTTATTACAGCATGAATAGTAACCCGTGCCATTAGATAGATATACAAGTACTACGAAAACAGAGTTTGTAGCACTCGCATGGAATTCCACTGTGTGCATGCACTGAAATATACTTAACTATTCTCCTATTGTTGGTGCATTTAAGTGATTTCCAAGTTTTGTCCTTATAAATAATACAGTGATGACCTCTATGTATAAAACTCTTTTTTGAGCAGCTCTGATTATATTGCTAGGAAAAAAATTCGTAAATTGTCCTCTTAATGTGCTGTGCCAAGCATCCACCTGCAGAATGCCTCTAAAAGTCTGCTTTGTTGTTCTTTGCCAGTGCCAATCATTACCAATTTTTAAATATGTATATATATTTTCATAATATAGGTAAAATGCTTTTATTTGATATCTGTAACATTGGACATTTTAACATGCTTTTTGCCATTCATATTTTGTTGAACAATTACCTCTTTGTACCTTTTAGCCTTTTTTTCTTCCAGTATGATTACATTTTAATGTTAGAGCTCTTTGTGTGTAAGGATATTATCTCTTTTTTCTCAATTTTGTCACATATTTTCCCACACTGTTTACTCATTTGCTTTTTGAATTGTGTTAATAAAGCATATCTTTCTTCTTCTCTGTTATGTAGTAAAATTTGCAAACCACCACCTCAATGGTGTATTTACTGGCTTTTAATGAACTGAGAGTCCCTCCCAATAAAAAGAAAAATATTTTCCTTATTTCCTTCTAATTCCTGGTTTTTTTCTACTTTTAATTTAAGTTATGTAAAAAAAAATCTACCATTTGATCCAGCCATCTCACTACTTGGTACCTGCCCAAAGGAACAGAGGCCGTTATACAAAAAAGACACCCGCACTCATGTTCATCGCAGCACAACTCACAACTGCAGAGATGTGGAATCAACCTAAATGCCCATCAGCTGATCAGTTGATAACGAAAATGTGAGATATTTATGCCCCATGGAATACTATTAAGCCACAAAAATGAATGAAATAATGTATTTTGTGGCAACTTGGATAGAATTGGAGACCATCACCCTATGCAAAGTAACGAATGTTGGGACAGAAAACCAGAAGCCACACTTTCTCACTTGTAAGTGGAAGCTAAACTAAGACATAGAGAATGACATGCTGGACGCTGAAGACTAGAAGAAGGGAGGGTGAGAGATGGGGTAGAGAGGAAAAGGCACCTATCGGGTACCATGTGCATAGGCGGGGTGGAAGATACAATTAAAGTCCAGACTTCTTTGTCACTATACAATGCTTCCATGTAACCAAAAATCATTTGTAACTCCAAAGACTATTGAAATAAAAATTTATTAAAGGATTTAAATTCTTAAACTATTCATAATTTATTTAGCATATGATATATATAAGAAATTATTTTTTCCAAATTATTTGTGCAATGTGTAATGTGTTAATGCATTATTTGATAAGTAATTTTTCTTTCATATAAATTCTAAAAGCTGGTTTTGCCATATATAGTTCTGAGCTTTAATTATAGTTATTGTAAGTGTTAATATTTCACAGAGAAATCCCCCTCTCATATTTTCCAAGTGTTCTTAACTACTTCCTTCTGTATATTCTTTCAGATCAATTTTTAAATCACTTTGTCAAGTTCCAAAAAGAATCCCATTAAGATTTTGATTGCAATTGTATTAAACTCATAAATTAATTTGGGGAGAACAGATATCTTCACAATATTAAATTTACTAATCCAACAACATGACATACAGCTCCACTTACTCAGGTCTTGTCTTATCATCCCCAATAAAATTTTGTAGGTGTGTGCATTTTCACAAAGATTTTGCACATTTCTTAGTTTACTCTTAAGTATTTATATTTTAATTTCATTTGAGAATAGGGAGAATTTTATTATTTTTTATAATGGTTATTATCAGCATATAGTTATTGATTTTTGTTTATTTGCTTTGTGTCTGACCATAGTTCTGAAATCTTTTACTAGTTCTAATAATTTTTTTTTTAGCTTAGTTTATTCTCTTAGGCTTTGAGGGTATAAGAACATTTTCATCTTGAAATGAGAAAGTGCCTTTTCATTTCTAGCTTACTAAGAATTCTGATCAGTAATGAAGGCTGACTTTTTCAAATTACTTTTCAGCCTCTCTTGAGAGGATCAGATTTTTTTTTTTTTACCTACTAATACAAAGCATTATACCAGTAGTTTTTCTAATATTCAACATTTTTCATCAGCACATTCCTGGAATAAACCCAACTAGGTCATGGTCCACTGTGCTTTGATAATGATGCTGGATTTCAGGAGATTGAGCTTTATAGCTCTACTGTTAAGGGTTCAATACTCAGCTGGGCCACTTGAGCAAGTGTGTGGGCTTGAGTAAGTCACCAACCTCCCAGACAGTCAGTGGAGGAAATTATATATACCCCATAAGGTTGCTACAAGAATTACAAATAAAATATTCAAAACAAGTTCAATACTACAGGTCTTTCATATAGTAGCTATTCAAATTAATAGCCACTGTTTTCATTACTATAAGCATATATTTTCTTGATGTCATCATGCTTAGCCTGTAGTCCCAATGCTTTAGGAGGCTGAGGTGAGTAGATTGCCTGAGCCCGCGGGTTCAAGACCAGCCCAGACAACTTGGTGAGACCTCGTCTCTACAATAAATACATTTTAAAAACTACCCAGGTGCAGTAGTGCACGCCTACAGTTCTGGCTAATTGGAAGCCTGAGGCAGAAGGATTGCCGGAGCCCAGCAGGTCAAAGCTGGGGTGGCTGTGAGTGTGCCACTACACTCCAGCCTGGGTGACAGAGTGAGACTCCAACTCAAAAAAAAAAAAAAAAAGTGATTGGCCTCTGATTTTAATATATTTGGGGGTCATTTTTTTTTAAAAAAGAAATCTAGATAGCTTGATGAATACACAAACACTGCTAGCTTTTATTATCATTAACGTCTCACTGTAATTTATTTTTTCTTCAAATCTCGACTTCCAAAGTTAGGAGAGACTAAGGGAATATTTCCTGACTTGCTATTGTACTTCACTTCCAGTAAGCCCTAGCTCCCTAGGAAGCATGAGGTAGCAGAAAAATCTAAAAATGTAACAGGATGATTAACAGGGTTTTTCTTGCTGGAATTTCACCTACGACTACAAAACCAATCAGAGTAAGCAATAAGTACTACCACATTCTACAGAGAACAACCAAGCCACTCCAGCTACTTATTCCAAAGAATGCTAAGTGGTACTCAACTTGACCCTCCATCTTCCCTCCCTACACCATGGCCAGCCCAGAAAATAAGGAGGCTCTGTGGGTATGGGAAAGAGAATCTGAGATTGTGAACTGTAGGTTTAAGGAGAGAAGGCTTTACGTTTTCTCCACCTCTTTCTTAAGCCAAGGGAGGGTAATTCCAGCATAACCACTAGCAGACATTGTGTGTGCAAAGAGAGGGTGGAGAGGGTCTGCAAGAAGAAGAGATGGACATTTGATGCCCTAGCACATGCATGTTCATCTGCAGATACTTTTTGGTTCATTCAGAAGCTCCATAAGCGAGTAGGATCAGAGCAGGCTTTCTCTCTTCTTTAACATCTCTCTTCCATAGTCCTACACTCCAGAGGAGGAAGGAAGTGCAGAAGCAGCAAAGAAAGTGGGGTGGGGGAATATAAAAACTGCCAAAATTCCTTATGCACATCTTTTGGAGGCAGTAGTGGCCATAATCTATCCTCTGCATCGGCCTTCAATCTGGGCCACCTGCACTGCACTAGCAACAATGTCCCTTTGAGCATGGAAGACCTCCCCGCTTCCTTGGTTTCTCACAGTCTTCAAGATTTCTCCATTGGTCTTTAAATCTACTGAATACATTGCTTTGATTGTGAGTGAAATAGAGATTCGATTTCTATTGGCTAATCTTGCCATATTCACCTAAGATTTTTGGCTCACGTGAATTCATAGATTATAAATTCATAATGTATAAATTATGGCAAAGCAGAGATGGAGGTAAAAATGTCTGTGCTAAATGGATCAAGACCCTAACATAAAACCTCAAACTGTAAGAATTTGGAAAATGCAGGAGACGCCCTTATGGAAATTAGAACTGGCAACCAATTCCTGATCAAAACCCCAAATGCCCATGCCATAAGAGATAAAAAAGACAAGTGGGACCGCATCAAACTGACAAGCTTCTGCAAAGCAAAAGAAACCATCAAAAGAGCAGGGAGACAGTCCATAGAATGGGAAAAAATATTTGTCAAATATTTGTCAAGAATTCTGCTATTTACTTCTAATTTAGAGCCCTAAAGGTTATGCCAGGTTATATCACTGCCATTTTACAGATGGTGCAGCCAAGGCTTAGAGAAATGAAGAAAAAGCGTCACAAGGCTAGTTATGTGAAGTTGTTCTATTTTTTAAGCTTTCGTTTATATCTTTCTTTTCCTCTGCCCTGCCCTAGAACTACATGCTAGACTGAAAGACCCTTGCCTGTAGGTCTCACTGGTCCCTCAGAGAATACAGAGATCCCCCTTGGCTGCTCATTGCTGAGCACCAGGACTCACCTCTAATACCTGTTTGCTCTGAATTTGCAAGGCCTCATTCTCACAAGCCTTAGCCTCTCAGAAGAGAGAAGAGTCCAGTAACTTTTTTTTCTTCTTTTACTAGAGACTAAGACAGAATTATAAAAAAGACAATTTCCATCTTCTCCACCCCTAGCCCCATCATTAGGTATCACTGCAGCTAAACATCAAGGACACAGGGACACGTGCACAGCCACATGTGTCCCATCTTCCCAGGAATGATCAGAGTGCTTGTGCTAAACCACTACTGTTTAAGAAAGTACAGAGAGTAGCAACTAGAGAAATACTTCTTAGAATAGGGCTCCTGATGCCACAGCAAAGGAAATCAGTTTAGGTTCTGACATCCTCTTCCCAGGCCTGAGATTTATTTCTAAATTATGTTCATTAAAGGACTTTTATGTTCTGAGTTCTCTGCCAGGCATATAACTTATCTCAACAAAAGGGTGTATTATAATATCCCTTACATGAAATAAGAGAAACAGAGGCACAGAGAGATGATGTGACACATCTTCGGTCAACCAGCTACCAAGTACCTGGCTTGAAATAAAAACCAGATTTTTTTTGGCTCTAAAGCCCATATCTTTTTCACTCAATTCTAATAACTACTCTCACTTCATTGAGTCCAGCAATTTGAATTTATCTTTTTAATCCCCCTGGAGAAAAGAAAGAGGTAGACACATATCACTGCAAGTAGAAATCCATAAATATATAAATAAACTATAATATACAATCAACCCTCAGGCAGAGGGACTAGGAAGCAAGCCCTCCAAACCAGCAGTATATGTGGCATCTCTGTCTATACAAAGCCACTTTTCACTTGGAGAGTCAAAACTCAGCAAGATCACAATGAAGTTGTTCCCAGGCAAGGGGGGGCTTTGATCCACTGGAGTGAGTGATCATAAGGGGCCTGGGTGATCACTTGGTTTGCTGGATTTTTGATTCATGAGTCCATAACTATGATCCGAAGAAAACTGTCTGAGGTCTGGTTCAAGCAAAGTTTTGGGGGATGAAGGAAAGAGATTTTGGGGACATAAGCAAGACAACTTTGGTCTGCTGAAGACCTGTTTTTGAAGTGAGGAGGACAGTCTGGGCAACACAGTGAGACTTGATCTCTACAAAATATAAGCCAGATATGGCAGCACACTCCTGTAGTCCCAGCTACTCGGGAGACTGAGGAGTGAAGATCTCTTTAGCCCAGGAGGTTAAGGCTGTGGTGAGCCATGATCAAGCCACTACACTCCAGTCTAAGCGACCAGGTGAGACCCCAACTTAAAAAAAATAAGATGAAAAGAAAAGAAAGAAAATAAATGAGGAGAAATATGTCTCCTGAGAGCAAAACTTTTAAGTGGGTGCTGCAGGGAGGCAGATTTGGGGTGACAATGAGGAAAAGTTTTTTGTTTGTTTTTTTTTCCTGTTTAAAGCTAGATGATCGTTTTAAGATACTAACAAGCTCGTACCCACACCATTGAAAATGGTACCTGCAGAAAAGATGCAGGGCCAAGTTAGACCAGTGTGTTGTCCATATTTCTTGCCATCCAACCTGTCTGCCTTCTATAGTTACTGACCTTGGCATCCACTGCCCTTGGGTCTCCCTGTGAACTCCAGTTAGTTAATGCTAGCATCCTGCCTACTGTCCCTACTCTTTCGAACCTAATGGATACACTGTATAGGGACCCATCCAGAGCTTCATGGTAACCAGGTTAACACAGTAGAGAAAATAGTAACTATGCATGATCTCCAGCAGTGACATGGTCTGCCATGAAAGAACAGGAGCTTCCCATCAGAGGCGGTGTTCAAGGTGAGGCCTGGTGGACAAACAGTTCATCTAGAACCCAACTCCTATCAATGGATGTCTGCTGTTGGGATATGCTGGAAAAAACCATCCAATGCTCTAGGCAAGAAAGCCTCTGAGTATTTAGACCACAATATGAACTTCGTGATCTTAAATGGAATTTCCCATGTGATGATGAACTAGATGCCAATCAGTTCTGAGAAATGGACAGGTAAGACTTCCTTTTTTGCTACAATGATTCATAATCATAACATCCATAACAATAGCAGCAACAAATAATGATTTGTTTCACTATGAGGCATCTAAAGAGTATTATGAGATTTTTTGAAGCACTCTGATATACATTATCACATCTACTCTCAGGTCTGTATCTTGCAAAAGATGGCAAATAATTAAACTAATGAAAAGGAATAAAATGATAAATAAAAAATAAACAAATGAGGCATTTCAAGAGAATAGCATAAAGACATAATTTAACTGCTTTTATCAGTACTAAGAAGTCTCTTTGATCCTAAAGTCCAGGTGAAATCAGGTAATCCTCATGGAAGAGGAAAAGATTATCTGCTGGTCTCTCCTGAGCTCCAGATTTATATATCCCCACCACTGCTATGCATTTTCACTTCCAACACATTTTCAAACTTGAACTCACTCCCTTGCCCTTCTTTTGTGTTTGTCATCTCAGAAAATGATTCTACCAGTCATAATAACCAGAAGCCTGGGATAGTCATCTTTGATTCCGTTTTCCCATTCCTACATTTCCAGATTCCTACCAGCTAGTCTGTCCAGAATATGGTTTAATTGGCTAAGAGTCTTGCTTTGAACTCCGGTCTACTGGACTGGGATGGTGCTCTGTCAGTCTCCCCTTAAGGGTTGGGGATCTTCCTAGTTAGCAACCTGTCAAAACTGGCGAGCCAGAATATATCTCCATCTGTTTTTTCTGAAATGCTCCTACTCCGAATCTTCTTGAGCACACCTGAGCTTGTATCTTACTGCTGCCAACCTCTGCCATCAGTGCATAGCATAGAGTCTGGCATGAAGAAAAAACTCAGTAAATGTTTGATGAAAAGGATTGAAGTTCCTTGTTCCTTCATTTTTAGCTGGTCTCCATACCACCCAATGCCACCCTCAAGGGGACACTTGTGAGTAGGGAAGGTTCCCAGGGCTGCACACTCCATCAAACCATGTGGTGGGGAGTTCCTTAGGTCAGGATACTTAGTCATAAACACTTAACTGACTTGTGACCTCGATCCAATGATTCTAAGTCTCAATTTTCTTCCCATCTACCTCTCAGAACTCTCGCAAAAGTTAAGCTCTGGAATGGACGTACTTCCCAAGGAATGTGTTGGTTTGTCACAGTATATCAGTTGAGTCTTAAATGTGGGTTTGCGACAGCATCACTTGGAGGACTCCTAAAACACAGAATTCTAGGCCTCACCCCCAGAATTTCTGATTCATTAGGTGAGAGTTCTGGGTCTGAGGATCTGTATCTCCAACAATTTGCCAGGGGGATACTTGTCTTAATCCATTTGCATAGCTATAAGAGAAGACCATAGACTGGATGACTTATAAACAATAGAGATTTCTTTTTTATAGTTCTGGAGGCTGGGAAGTCTAATATCAATGTACCAGCAGTTTAGATGTCTGGTGGGTCCTCACATGGCAGAAGGGGTGAGAGACCTCTCTAGGCTTTCTTTTATAAGGGCACTAAACCCATTCATGAGTGCTCTGTCCTCATGACTTAATCGTTCCCCAGAGGCCCCTCTCCTAATATGATCACCTTGAGGGTTAGGATTTCTATATGTAAATTTTGGAGGAACACAAACGTTCTGTCTGTAGCAATGCTGATGCTGCTAGTCTGGGGACTATGATTTGGGAACCACTGCTCTAGATTATTCTAGAAGTGTTGCTCCTTTTATGCTAACCCTGTTTTCCTTCATGAAATATGCCGTTTAAATGCTTGACTTTGTGTTTATGCTTTCACCCTTTTTGCTGTTTTGTTGGAATCTTCACCCAGACTCTAAATTCCTCTGGGCAGAAATTATACCTTCCGCACTCCATACTCTCTCATTTTCTGTTTTGTAAGATAATGAGTACATTTCCAGTGTGATTAATAATAGAATAGAAAAGGGGGGAGACTCAGATTACCAACCCCAATAAACAACATCTACAAATAGATATCAGCCCTGGAATTCTCTTAAAAATTAATTATGAGGCAAAAAACATTCCACCATCAGTGACAATGCAGGAAAGAAGATTATCTTCTTGATGACACATTTTGTAAAATGTAGGTTATTCAAGATTTTAGCTGCAACTTACTTAAACACCAACATTTTTTGAAATAAAATACCACAAATAACATTTCAACTCATAATTTTTATAGTGATAGTCAGACAATTGTGTTTCAACATGTAAAATCCATTACACAGTCATGGCAACAGTTTGCAATAGATTGTAAATTTTTATTGGGATGATAATCTTGCGATTGAATTTCAAAATGTATTATGTGATCATCAGCAAACAAGTCCATGGGGGCTGCTAAAGTACTTTGAATATCATTTATAAAGATCAAAAACCCTGGAAACCCTTACATTTACCCTGTGGAAAGAGAGAAGTCTCATCAGCAGGATCAAATCAATTATTTTCATGGATGAATATTGCATTGCAAAGCTGAGATAAGGTATTACTCGGTTTAATAACATATCATTATGTCCTTTGAAAGTAGTAAGTTCTATAATCAGGTTTCAATGAGGAATTTTACCAAAGGCCTGTTTTGAAAATAGTTTAAGAAAAAGGCATCTCTGTTCATCATAGTGGTTCAATAACCTTCAAAGGAATATTTCCAAGCAACGAAAATACTTGGGTTACATACCACCGAGAGACACTACTGAGATACTTAACAATGGTTACAGTCAATTCTGCTATAATATTTGTTTTTGAAAATGTGAATTTGTTCCAACACGATTAGTAGATGAAGGAGCAATTTGAGCATAATACGAATTTCATGTTTGCTCGTGTGTGGTTTTGTACGTGAGAAACACTAGTGAAGCCAAAAACTGCACCCAGCTAAACTGAGACACTTAGGGATACCCAAAATGCACACACCTTCAATTCCTACCTGCCTCCTCAGTTCACAGTCTATGTTCTGAGACACATCTATCCATGCCTGCTGGATAGATTCCATTCCCCCCATTCCCCCAATTTCAGACAGCATTCCTCCCACCATTTCACAGTCACTCACAGGCTGTACCCTTTCTGATACCCACTTTCACAGCAAACTTTAGGTCTTCTTCAAGGTAACACACCATATCTATCGCAGAACAGGTTGCATAGCCCTTATCCGAAATGCTTGGGACCAGAAATCTTTCAGATTCTGGGTTGTGTAATATTTGAACATAAATAATGAAATATCTTAGGGGTAGGATCCAAGTCTAAATATGAAATTCGTTCATATTTTACATACATCTTACAAATATAGCTTGAAGGTAATTTTACACAATTTTAAAAATAATTTTTGCATGAAGCAAAGCTTGTATACATTGACTATGCAGTCATAATAAAGAATGAAACATATCTTTTGCAGCAACATGGACGCAACTGGATTATTTTAAGTGAACTAACCCAGAAACAGAAAACCAAATGCTACAAGTTCTCACTGATAAGTGAGAGCTAAACACTGAGTATGCATGGACATAAAGATGAGAACAACAGACAGTGGGGACTCCTAAAGGGAGGAGGGAGGAAAAGGGCTAAGACTTGAAAAACTACCTGTTTAAGTATCATATTCACTATTTGGGTGATGGGTTCAAAAGAAGCCCAAACCTCACCATCATACAATATGCCCATGTATCAAACCTGTACATGTCCACCCTGAATTTAAAAAGAAAAAAGTTTGTGTACACTGAGCCATCAAAAAGCAAAGGTGTCACTATTTCAGCCACTCATGTGGATAATCTATGATTGTTTGGCATTACCATCATTCCTACCTCTGAATTTAAATGCTATTGATAAACAATAATTTTTTATACTTATTCACACATGAATGCTTAACAGTAAAAAATGTGACACATCACTAATACAGTGAAGAAATTAATGTGTTCAGGGTCACTAAGCAGCACAGTAGCATCACCAGAACACCTGTTTCTGCTGTTAAACAATAGCAGCAACAAACAAATGGAAGGTTTTCTGTCTCTAATTGCAGGCTTTCTGTCTCCACCTCCAATGCTGTGTTTTGATGAAAGGGTTACTGTACTGTTTCTCTTTCTTTCTTTCCTCCCTCCCTCCTTCCCTCTCTCCCTTCTTTCTTTCTTTCTTTCTTTCTTTCTTTCTTTCTTTCTTCTTGTGAGAAGACACATCAGAAGCAGTTAAAGGACCAGGAAGTGGGTCCCCTAGAGATGAGGAGGAATTCTGCTGGATGGCTTTTTTAAATGTTTCCTTCAGAGCCATCTGTCCTCATTAACAACAGTTTTTATCTTAGAAGTTTCTCTTTGATTTTATAAACTGACACGATTTCTTGTTCTCTTATGAAAGCACAAGGCTCCAGTCCTTCAGTAAGCCCATCACACATCTCACTATGTCATCTACAGGCACTTTTTCTGCAAAAAAAAAAAAAAAGTGATGAAGATGACAATGTTAACAATGTCATCTTCATCACCCACCTGTGGCATCCTGTCAGTGCTTTAAAAGTTTCAGATTTTAGAGTATTTGGGACTTGGATTAGGGATGCTTATCCTGGATTTGTGCATTTCTTAGCCATTTCACATGTATAAAATTGTGTCATTATTTTATCTAAGTTCTTCTCTTTTTTTTTTAAATGTGTCACTGATGAAGTATAAGTGTGGTCCTCCTAACTCCATATTTTTCCATAAGCCCTGTGTTTTTATTGCATACCTTGGAATAGGGTGGTGATTTTTAGGGACTTACACATTGTGTTATAGCAGAACTGAGTGCACTTTACCTTTTTTTCTGTTCCCTGGTTGCTGTACTGGTAGGTCCTTTCCCCTACCCAGAAGCCGTCAGCAACTCCTTCTTCCTCAGAAGTCCATGCTGTCCCCTTTGATGGAGCCCACACATCCCCAGTGGAGCAGCCCAGCTCTGTGTTCCATCCTAATGGCACTTACCTCTCTCTCTATTTATTCATTATGGTCTGACCAAGATCAAGGGCTTTGAGTCAGAAAACCTGAGTGAAAATCCTGACTGCGCCACTGGACATTCTATGACTTTGGACAAAAAACTTTAAAGTATTGAGGCTCTATTACTTTATGTATATATGAGATAAAAGTATTTAGAGTGAGTGGTTACTTAGAGTGAAAAAAATGAAATAATATAAATAACATGATTTTTTTTTTAAACCGCCAAGTTTTTAATTTCTTGAGATGTATTCAGAGTCTGGAACATCTCAGTGATACAGTGAGACACACAGTCCTAGCCAATAGCTTCTTATTAGAAAAGCAATAAAAGCCAGGAGAGTCTCAGAAATACAGTTGAATCTAAAGAATTCCTCTCTCCAGACACAATCCCAGCCAGCAAACTCTTAAGTGGCAGCCAGGAACATCAAAGAAACAGTTGGAGCCAGGAGCCCATGGAGATACAGTAGAATCCAGAGGACAATCAGAGGAACAGTCTCAACTCAAACTCTTAGGTAGGAGCCAGGAAGCCCCAGGAAGCCCACAGTCAGGAAGCTCTTGGGGACTAAGGCAGTTCCAGAAACAATTTAGAGACACCATCAGAGCCAGAAGACACTTATGATATAGTTGGCACCTGGAGCCCCTCAGAGACAAAACTAGAACAAAAAACTGTCAGGAAAAATTGCCAAAAACAAGGGTCATAAGCCTAGCCCAGGAATCCCCAAGAAAAAAGTTCAAATCTAAAACACCTTAGGGATACAATCAGAACAGGAGGCCCTAAGGATATAGTCTAAATGAGGCCTTCAAGGGACACAGTCAGAGCCAGGAGCCCTCAGAGAAATAGAACCAGGAATCCTCAGAGAAGCAGAGTCAGGAGCCCTCAGAGACACAGAACCAAGAGCCCTCAGAGACATTATTAGCATTAGAAAGCCACAGACATACAAATGGCACCAGGAGTTTTCAGAGAAATAGAACTGATGTCCCATCAGACACACTGCCAGGACCAGGGATCTCTCCATGACACAACTAAAGTCAACTTCTTAGAATCACAGTCAGAGTCAAATGGTCCCCAGAGATGCAACCAGAGCCAGAAAGTCCTCTAAGGAAAGACTAAAGTCTTAACTGCTTTTCTATACAACAGGAAACACCTTTACATTAAAGAAATTTAGGAATGATTTGTCATAGAAACCCAGGAGAAAGACTAGTTATAGCAACAGCACAGTCTCTCAAAATGGAGTCTGAAAGGAGGTTGTTACCTGCACACTTGGTCCTAGTGGTGAGGGGAGGTCCTGGAGGTCCCGTGCCCCCCTCGCCTGGTCGTGTGAGGAGTACCCGGATCTCATACTCTACATCGGGGTCCAGATGCCACAGCTTATAGTTGGGAGAGTCAACTATGTGTGTCTCAGCCCAGGTGCCTGTGGTGGTACGATATTCTACCTCCTTCAGGATGATGGGACCGTCCCCGATGATGGAGTTGGCATTTGGTTTGATCCACAGGTAGGTGGCCCCCACAGCCAGCAGCTCTGGTGGGGCAATGGGCGTGGGAGGCTCTGTAAGACAAGCAATCAGCAAAGGACTGTCAGACTCAAGCGGTTTCATTACAGAGCAGACTCCATGCATGTGAGGACAAGGGACAGAATTCCAGACATAGCCATAGAAAATAGCCAGAAATCGCTTTCTGACTCTGTTAACATCCTACTTTAATTTTTAAGTTTTTATAAGTAAATACCAGAATCAGTATTAATTCAGTAGCTCTATTCAATGCCTACCGTATCTCTTTTATTTTTTAAAAAAAAAGAAGAAGAAGGTGATGTGAAGAAATGGGTTTTCCAGAACATGGCAAAGCTGTTGGGTGAACACTCTGTTTTCTAGCCTCAAAGGAAAACCTTTTGTTGAAGTGAAGTTTGGTTCAAAACCTGGAATAGTCTGAGGTTTATAAACATGTCTTATATAGGAACACATAGATTGGTTAGTGGAAGTTCTTTTCAAATGCGATATGGGCTCAAGTAGAAAAGGGAAGATGGCACAACAAGAATTCAGCTTCTTCCTCAAGTCTGGCATGTTCTTTCCAGCAGAGAGAGTATAATTGGTCACAGTGGAATCAGTGGGAGTGAAGGGTCAAAGGAAAAGTCCTGCTGGGTTATCTTGTGTGTGCTCTGTACTGCCACTTCTCTTCCATGGAGTTCCACACAGTTAGCTCAGTAGTCTAGAATTTCAGCAGATATCTATTGAGGTCTTTTCCTGCCAGCCATAGCTCATGACAAAGTTGCAAAAATTAGCACTTTTGTACTTCTTATGTACTTCGAAGTCTCACATGCACTATGTCATATAATTCTTGGGACAACATAATCACCTTCATTTTGAAGGATAAAAAACTGAGAGCCCAAGTAATCAGGTCACCTAACCAAGGTCATGGAGAGGTAAGGCTGAATATCATCTATATTCATAGGCCTTCCCAGACCAGGTCTACTGGTAGAAAACTGTTTGCCTCTTAATGCCCATCTTTTTAAAAATCAAACTGGACACGTTTGCTATTTTTATATACAGCAAAAGTAATAATGGAACAATAATAAAGGGAATGAGAAGAAAGAGAAAATATGCCCCTTTTCCTACCACCCAGCATAATAGCCATTTTTATTTCTCCATGTTCCATTCCAAATATTATCTTATAATACTTCAAAGGCTATTTTCATATGCTGTCTTTAATATTTACAGAACAATACATCAGGTAATCTTACTAACTATTCTCCAGTGGTTGGACATATGAGTTGTTCCAAGTTTTGCTACAGTAAATAATACCATAATGAACATCTTCATGCAAATGACTTCAGTCCTTCTTGTCTCCTATTTTCTTAGGGTCAACTGCCAGGAATGGGATTATCTGTCAAGGGGCATAATTATTAGAGTATAATAAAAAAGTAGAGAAAGGGGAGGCATTTGGGAGAATACAATGTGAATTTTTTTGTTGTTGTTTACGAATGTGTTACATTTGGAAGACTTCTGGGCTGTTCACATGGATAAAGGGCAGGTATAAGTTTTATCTTGGAACTTGGGTAAGGGCTTCGAGATAGAGACGCATTCGCCCTTTCCTTCTAATTAACTACCTAGAAGCAAAGATTCTCCAGAAACAGAATAATTGCTATGAAACAAGGGAGGACAATATTTTATCAGCATGACTCAAAGCAAATCTTAAGGGACAACTTCAGATTGCCTCTATTATAGTCTGCCATTTGGTCAGAGAAGGAAATTAAGGAGATTAGTCAAGCTAGATGCTTTTCTTTACAAAGCCATGGACGTTATTACTCAAGACCTTGTTATCGCAAAGGTGTTTGCAAATTGATTTTCGGATAATTTGTTTCAGGTAGAGAAGTTAGGTTGGCAGGCAGATAATTTCTGGCTTCATCTTTTGTGCATGTTAAATATATAGAACCTTTGATTGCCATTATCAACTCTCCAGAGTTCCCATCAGTCTCCAACGAGGCCCCAAGGGTGGTATTTTGTAGCTCTGTGATGACTCTGCCCAATTCCTTAATATAATTATTCACAGACTGGACCTGGACAGAATTAAGAGCTGTAGAGTTCAATATTTTGAGATCTCTATGGGTGGCTACATTATGCTCACTTCCATAGACTTTTCACCATGGTTTTCCACTCTTCTATTTCAGGCATTAGCAGTTTTCAATTGCTAACCACCAGAAAGAAAATGAAGTATTAATCTTTCCAAATGTTTGGCTTATTTTCATGTATTTCTAATGGCATGTACAAGCATAGTAACAACATCCCCTCGAGTATATACATGTCCCTATCTCAAATGACTCATACTCCTGTGTGCAGATTAGCCATGTGGTTATCTTTCCCCCCATTCCCTCAAGAGTATACCATACAAGTTTATCATAGTGCTTTCTGTATCTGGCATCAAGAAGCCATCAGATTATTGTTTTGTTCTTTCTTTTTTAGTGTTCCATTGATTCATAATTGGCATTCTTTAAAAGGCACAGGTACTCATGGTTTAAAGAGACAAAAGCAGAAATATAACACATATTTGTTTTTGTAAGCAGCACGTTACCTTTTAAATATACAAAAACATGTTTATTTGTGTAAGTCCTCCTCCATCTCTAGGGTGAATTCAACAAGATGGTTCAAGAAATGTAGGGGGCCATCCAATCCAACCACTAGAGTCATTAGGAAGGAAACCAAGGCCCAGGAAGAGATCACGACATTTATGCCAGAAGGGATGTGGGTGGAGCACTAGAGGACCAGGTGCCATTCCTACCTCATCTCTCTCCTCTTGTAATTGAGATGTGTATGTAATTAGCCCAAAAGGCCATTAGGGAAAGTCTATACCAGTACTTTTTAACACTGGAGGACACATAAGATCTGAAAACCTGGTGAAAATTTTCTAGACTGTCTTCCCAGGAATGTGCACATAAATATATTACCTAGAGTTTTACACATCATTTCAGGAATTCATGTACCCTTTAGAAACTCACGCATAAACTCCAAAGGGTTTATATTGAGAATAAAGGAAGTGCACATACGATTCACTGACTGACCACATGCCTATAATATCTTACTCTTCTTTGCAACACTGAAGCTACCCTTTGATATAGAGGTTAGAGGTAGGGAGCACAGCCATGTAAGGGAATGAGCCAATGTTGAACTCACAGATTTAGTACTTCCAGTCCCATATTTTCAAACTTCTGGATGAAAATAAACATGCTATTTCTGGCAAGATGGTGACAACTGGTCAGACTGTGAGAGTCTCTGCAAAAGTGACTGTCCATAAAGACTCTCTGCATGAGTGGGTATGTGCCAGTGGGTGAGTGAAAGTTCATTTGAGGGGAGACTCAGGTTCATGCACTTTGGGTTCTCTGAAGTGAATGTAACCCCCCACCACCCTGAGACTGCACAGGATCATCTGTTATTCTTGGGGTTCTCCTGAGAAAAGGCAGTGGAAAGTACCTCCTGGCACTGGGCCCACACCATCACCTGTGACAGCAGAGCAGCATAATCCCAGGATCCGTGAAGTAGGCAGGGAAAAACTGGAAAGAAGCCCCACCACCAGAGGGGAAACACTGACCAGCATCATTTTCTCTGTCCCAGGACAGGCAGAGACCTGCATTGCCCCACCCAGCTCTGTCCAGCCCCCAACCTGGGACCTAGAGGTTATTTACTCATCAAACCCAGAAAGAGACGCCCCTCCCCCATGCTAGAACAGGCACAGACACATCAGTCCTGAGTGGGAGACTTGATAGCAGCGGCAGAAAGCCAGGTGAGTCAAGATCTGATCCACCTTCCTTCCACAGTAGTCCCTGGGACATCTGACCCATGCTGAGAGCAACCCTATCAGCCTGCACTGAGAGCCAAGGGGAGGGGCTAAAGACCAGAGCTGAAAGGAATTTGGAGTTACAGGAACAACCTCAGAGCAAATTTTTGGGGTTTGTTTTGCTTGCTTTTTTGTTTGTTTGTTTGTTTGTTTGTTTGTTGCTTTAGTTTTTTCCTCTTCTCTCTTTCTGTTTTTGATTACATTTTTATACTTGCTTTGTTTCTGTTATTTTAATGCTCTTTTTTTCAGACTTTCTGTATGTGTACAAGTAATTTTGAGGGAGAGTTCATCAAGAGGGGGGATTTTGTCAGTTTGCGTGTTTGCATGATTATTTGTATGCTTTTGTTATTTTTATCTTTTCTGTCTTTGTGTCTCTTTTCATTTGATAGTTGGTATGCCTGTCTATATTCCTTCTTCTTCTTCCTCTCTCTCCACCTTTCTCTAGTCCTCTTCTTTCCTTCTTCCATTCTTTTCCTTTTTCTTACCTCATTTTGCTTTCAGGGGGGCAAATCTATATACTCACTCCATGGACAGATTGTAAGGCAGTGGGAAGTGGGTTCCAGGGGGCCCACACATCTGTCAGCAGATACTGGGATCTGCAGATAGTTTCTGAATTACAGCTCCTCACTCAATTAAATCTCAAAATTGCAAAAAGTACAGCCTCCCACCCACAGTCCAGCTTCAGAATTGAACAAAGCCAGAGGATCTACATAAGGAAGAATACAAGATTGAGAAAACAGAAGTAAAAGCTATCCCCCATCCCTGAAAAACAGAATTACAGAAGAGGTTAAAAAGGGGGAGGAAAATCTACACAAATGAAGAAAACCAAAAGAAGAATATGGGTTTCACACAGACCCCTGGGAGGTCAACCACTGAGAATACAGACTTCAGAACACAAACAATGAAGAGCTCCCAGAATGACTGGTCTCAAAACACAAACCCAGATATCAAGATATTAATAGCGAGAATAAATAGAAATGAGGAGAGACAAGAGGAAAGATTGAAGGAGTTGATAACTGAGATAACAGCAATACAGAATAAAATGTGAGTAAAATAAACAACAAACTGAAAAGCATAGAAAGCAGAATTAACCACGCAGAAGAATCTCAGAGCTTGAGAACCCAAATATGGAACTAACCCAAACCATTAAAAACATAGAAAAGAACCTTAAAAAGATGGAACAAAAACTTCAAGAGATGAACGATTAATTCAAGAGGCAGAATGTAAGATTAATTGGAATCCCTAAGGCAGATAGAGAGACAGAGACAACCCTGGAACAAACATTCCATGAAATTATCCAAGAAAACTTCCCTCATCTCATCAGTGATGTGACCACTCAAACACAAGAGTTTCAGAGAACTCCTGCAAGACAACAAATGAGAAGACCAACTCCTAGACACATAGTAATTTGACTACACAAAGTATGTATAAAAGAAAAAATCCTAAAGGCAGCAAGAGAGAAAGGTCAGACTACCTATCAGGGAAGACCAATTAGAAAATCAGACTTATCTACAGAAACACTTCAGGCTAGGAGAGCTTAGAGCCTAATCTTCAAAGTTCTCAAAGATAAATAATTTCAACCAAGCATTACCTATCCAGTTAAGCTAAGCTTCATCAGTAATGGAGAATTAAAATCCTTCCCAGACATTCAATCTCTAAGAGTTTACACTGCCCCTAGACCAGCTCTACAAGAAACACTTAAGGAAGGATTACACACAGAAGAAAGAAAAAAAGAACAACAATACCCTTCACAAGAATTCAGGAAAAAGATGGAAAACACACATGAATCAACCCAAAAATCAAAAGAAAGACAACATACAAATAAACAAACAGCAGCAGTATCAACAAACTCTATAAGAACCCCATGACAGGGATAAACTCTCACATCTCAACAATTAGCCTGAATGTGAATGAACTAAATGTACCACTGAAAAGACGTAGAAATGGCAAAATGGATAAAATATCATGATGCCACAATACATGGTTTCCAAGAGATCTCACCAGAAAGGACACTCACAGTCTCAAAGTAAGAGAGTGGGAAACAAAATTTCAGGCAAATGGAACACAAAAGAAAGCAGGGGTCATAATCTTAACATCTGACAAAATACTCTTTAAGTTATTAAAAATTAAAAAAGACATGGAAGGTCACTACATAATGATAAAAGGTTCAATTCATCAACAAGAAATACCTATCCTAGCTGGGCTTGGTGGCTCAGCCTGTAATCCCGCGCCTTGGGAGGCTGAGGTGAGTGGATCGCCTGAGCCTGCGGGTTCAAGACCCACCTGGGCAACTTGATGAGACCTCATCTCTACAATAAATCAAAAAATTAGCCAGGTGTGGTAGCACATGCCTGTAGTTCCAGTCACTTGGAAGGCTGAGGCAGAAGTATCGCCAGAGCCCAGCAGGTCGAGGTTGCGGTGGCCGGGAGCAGCCACTGCACTCCAGTCTGGGTGACAGAGTGAGACTCCAACTCAAAAATAAAAATTAAAAAAAAAAGAAATATCTATCCTAAACATATATGCACCTTAGATAGGAGCACCAACTTTCATAATGCAGCTTCCAGGTAAACTTAAAAAAGATATTGACCCTAAAACTATCATAGCTGGGAACTAAAATACCCCACTTACAACCCTAGAGAGATCATCAAGACAAAAAATCAGCAAGGAGATCCAGAACCTCAATGTGACACTTGACCAAATGGACTTAATTGATACCTACAGAACACTCTACCCAACAACCACGGAATACACATTCTACTCATTGCCACATGGAACATACTCTATGATCAACCACATCCTTGGCCATAACTCAAGCATAAACAAATTCCATAAGACTGAAATACTGCCATGCACCTTCCCAGACCACAGTGGAATAAAAATAAATATCAACATCAACAAAGTTCTCCCCAAACCCACAAAGATTTAGACACTAAATTGCATGATACTAAACAACTCCTGGGTTAATGTGGAAATCAAAACAGAAATTAAAAGATACTTGGAAACAAATGAAAATGAAGAAACATCTTACCAAACCTCTGGGATGCCATGAAAACAGTACTAAGAGGGGAATTTATATTTCTACGAACACACATGAAGAAAATGAAAAAAAATCACAAGTTAACAGCCTAACAAATTACCTAAGGAAGCTGGAAAAGCAAGACCACAAAAATCCTAACTTCAGCAGAAGAATCCAGATTATCAAAATAAAAACCTAAATTCGAGACATAGAAGACAAAAATATAATACAAGAAATCAACGAAACAAAAAGCTAGTTCTTTGAAAGGATAAACAAGATTGATGG
>CAUYQG010049307.1:0-16076 GCA_963574415.1 Tarsius wallacei | reverse complement strand
ATTTTCTTATTTTTTTGAGTTGGAGTCTCACTCTGTCGCCCAGACTGGAGTGCAGTGGCCGCTCCCGGCCACCGCAGCCTCGACCTGCTGGGCTCAGGCGATCCTTCCGCCTCAGCCTTCCAAGTAGCTGGAACTACAGGCACGCGCTACCACGCCCGGCTAATTTTTTGATTTATTGTAGAGATGAGGTCTCGCCAAGTTGCCCAGGCGGGTCTCGAACCCGCGGGGTCAGGCAATCCACTCACCTCAGCCTCCCCAAGCGAGGGATTACAGGCTGAGCCACCGAGCCCGGCTGGGAGTCATTTTTAAGTGTCATCGGACACTAAAGGGAATGACAAGAACCCTCAATCATGGGTAAGATTTTTCTGCCGACTAAAAGTGGCAACAAAGGGCTCAGGCTAAATCAAAGCCATCTGACAAGATTTTCAGGAGTGAGAGGAGGAGACTGGGACCAGGTTGAGTCCTCAGACCCAGAAAAACAACAGGATCACTCTGCTAGAAAGCTCTACCCGCTACCTGTCAGCATGCTGCTGGAGGCTGCTGGACATGAGGAAGCAGGTGTCATCCTCGCCTTCCAGGAATTTACAGTATAGAAGTGGAGAGAAAAAGTAACCCCAAAATCCTACAAATGAAAAATTCCAAACTCTGGATGTCGTGAAGCAAAAGCAGAAGGTGCTCCGAGGTCCAATGTAGGGAACCTAATTTAGTTGTGGGAGGGGTCCTGGAAGTGATTGCTGAAGGCTGAGGGGAGTCAGGCAGGTGACGCACGGGAGAGAGGAGCTAGGAACACAGGCAGTGGCCGGTGGGATGTGGACAGGGGCCCTGAGGAGGCTGGTGTCACCTGCAGCCTGCTGAATACCAGGAGATGAACCTGGGGCGAGGCATGGGACACAGAGCCCACACTAAGCCCTGAACACCGGGGCACAGGGAGGCTCATTTTGGCGTCAACATTGTGTTTGTTTGGTCCTGCCTCAGATTCAGGAGCGGAGGAGAAGAGAGGGAGGGAAGAAATGAAATGAATGAAACAGGAGAACGTTTCTCACTGTGAAATCTACGCAAAGCCCAAACCACTGTATGGGGGAGATAGGGCAGGAGCCTCCCCAGCTGCCCACCCTGCCATCCCCATAGCTGCTCCCCTGGAATGAGTGTGCCTTCTGGGCTCACCCCATCAGTGCTGCTGCCAGTGCTGGGTGACCTCAGCCACGCCAGCTGACCTCTGGATGACTCAGCTTCCTGGTAGTGAACTTGTGAAAGGTCCCGGCAGGAAGAAGTCAGAGAGCTATAAACAGGGCCTTCCAGAAGCATCTGCCACACTTCTCCCCTGGATTCCAGGGCGGGGCTGTGGCCATTCAGCATTTCTGGAATTGTCCCAGGCGATCGGTTTGCGGTCTCGAAGGGCTGTCATTGAAGGTTTCGAGTCGATTAAATAAACGGTCATTTCTAGGCAGGCACTTTGGAATGCAGCGACAAGCAGGGGCCCCAAATGGCACATGAGTAGCTGGCCGCTCCCACTGCTCCTCAGGACCCTGGCAGAATTCCACGGCAGAGTCTTCCTTGCTTTCTCTTCAAAGCAAAAGTGCTTGTGAGTCTGTATTTTACAACCCAAGTCGGAACAGGGAATCAACAGTTATACTGCCCCATGGAAATAAGGAGTGGAAATTTTAGAACTGGAAACTTCCCAAGAGAACCATTTAGTTCTAGTTCAATCTTGCCATTTTACAGAGGAAGAAACCGAGACTCCGACGGGTTCCGTGTGCTTCCTAGGGGTGCTCAATTGATGGGCCCCTGGTCACCTCGGGTTAATTGCAAATCACCCTAAAATGCAAATGTGACATGTGTGTTTATACAGAAGATCTGCTTTTACCATGCTTCTACTTTTGATCTCTGCCCTCCAGCCAAGCACCACCACGAATGGCCGCTTCTGGGTTGACAAATACTCCCCATTTCTCCCAGTTCCTTAAACTCTGGCTGCTCAGGGGAGAAGATCAGAAATCTGTTTTTGATTTAAAGCAGCTTCTGGTCGAAGCCCAGCTTTGTAGTCACTTTGGGTTGTTAGGGTCTGAAAGGGAATTTCAGAAACTCTCTCATGATTAGATTGTCAGAAAATGCAAAAGATCCTTGGAAGAGACACTCAAGGGAAGTTGAAAACAAGCATTCTTACCCAAGGTCAGGCAAAGCATCACCAGCCAGCCCACTCTCAGAGGGAACAGTGCCCATGCCAAGGGTGAGTGAAACTTGCTACCAGCTCAAGTTGTGCTCATGTGTACCCCATAATGGTGCACTGCAGTTTTAACTCCTCTATTTCCTTCTGAAACTTCATTTTTTTGGGGGGAAAACAAATAAATAAGAGTTCATGCCAATAACAAATAACAAATAAATAAGCGTTCGTGCCAACTTGTAAATATATTCTTTATTGTCATTTTTTCATTTTTACAATTAAAAGTCATCTCTGAGCTGATATTCTTCCCTCCCGCCCTCCACGAGTCGGGGTCCCCTATTGCCCAGGCTGGAGTACAGTGACAGTGGCACGATCACAGCTCACTGCAGCCTCAACTTCCTGGACTTAGGTGATCCTTCTGCCCCAGCCTCTGGAGTAGCTGGGACTACCATGCCCAGCTAATTTTTAAATTGTTTTGTAGAGACAAAGTCTCACAATGTTTGCCCAGGCTGGTCTCAAACTCCTGGGCTCAAGTGATCCTCCTGCCTCAGTCTCCCAAAGTGCTGGGATTACAGGCAAAAGCCACCGCACCCAGCCTGAGCTGCTATTTTTGAAGCTTTAATAGCTACATATACACCTTCAGTAATTTTCTAAGTAAGTTAATTTAACACTTCACCTTCTAGGCCTGAATAAAAATTGCCTGAGAAGCCAACATTCAAGGGAGAAAAAAAAAAAAGACTAAGCACAATTCCATTAGCAAAGCAATCTCCAGTCTCATATATACTTAAGGTTTTTAACCCTGTCACAGACAACCCTTCACCCTCCATGGGGCATTTTCTATGGCTCCAGTTCAATCAAGCTAAAGCTTTGCTTCTATCCTGACCATGTCTTCTGGGTAAACAGCTCAGCATTGTCTAAGGACACTGAAAAAGGCCCATACATGTGTTCCTTCAAAACACCCAGCCAACAGATTTCCTAACAAAGACCTCCTGTGCCGGGGAATCCGCAGACACAGAAATAGAGAGATGGCGTTGGGGTTAGTGAGTTCATGCCCCAGTCACTGCACTAGGCTCCTGGAGAAACAGGACTCGGTTTCCAGAAGCTACAAGATCCTGGGGCTTCTGTTTACACCCTGGACTATCACAGGCACACAAAAAAGTCCCCAAGCTCTGGTCTGAAGCCCCTGACCAAGCCCAGCTGACTGAACCCTGGCAGTTACAGAAAGCCCTGCCTCTGAGAAGGGAAGGCACAAAGAAAAAAGAGAGGACGGGAAAAATGATCTAGTGACCTTTGAAAAGTGTCATGGAATGACACACAAACCTGAGTCTCCAGAGGAAGCCCCTATGCTGCGAGGCTCCAGATCAATCCCCAACCTTTAGAAGGCACAGCTGACACCTGTGTCACCACAGTCAAGTCTGTCTTCATCCTCCAAGTTATAACCTGGGCCGGGAAAGGTCACTCAGACAAGCCCTAAAGCTGCATTCAGCACATGGCCATGTTTAATTTTTAGCCACTTATCTGGCCGTTGCTCCACTGGCCACTGTGACTACCCATTAGTTATGAACCAGTGATGAGTAAAAATGCCTTTGATGTGACCGTAGATCCCCTCTTTCTCCTTTTGTTCCCGCACTTCTCAGGTCTTTAGCTCTACAATGAATGTTCCCACCCAAGAGGAGGCTGGGCTTCCCTGAAAGCCACCAGGCAGTGAACAGGGAATTAAACTTTCAGAAGCAGGAGGAAAAGAAGAGCTGCCAAGGAAGGTCCTGCCCAGAAGGAAGTCCATGGCTAGGTGACCTCAAACCATGGAACTTTCTCGGCCAAGTTCAAGGCTCAGAGCAGAACCCCAAATCAGAGTGTCTGTGGATGACCAGGCACCTTGGGAACAGGCCGTGACATTCTCAGGGACAGAAAGAAATGTACAGCTTTGATGTAATATCCACATCTCCCCCGAGTCAAGACAGAGATGCTGAGATATTACTTCCTCGGGGAGCCCTACCTAAACCCTCTCCATGAGGTTCAGGGTCCACGGAGACAGTTGATCATCCTTAGAGGAATGATTCCTTGGACATCTGTCCTCCCGGCCGGATGGGGGCTCACATGGGGAGAGACCTGGGCTGTGTCGGCCAGCCTGCATCCCTTGTGCCCAGCACACATGGTCATACCATAGGTCCCATTCCTTCAATACAGTCATGTGTCACTTAATGACAGGGACATCTTCTAGAAAATGCTCCGTTAGGCAATTTCATCATTATGTAGACAGGATGGCGTGTACTTACAAAAGCCTAGATGGTATACCAACGATATACCTAGGTGACATGGTCTAACCTACTGCTCCTAGACTACAAACCTATACAGTATGTAATTGCACTGCAGGCAGTTATAACACAATGGATATGTTTAGTGTGTACCTAAACATATCTAAACACAGAAAAAGTACAGTTAAAATAAAAAAGATAAAAGAGGCCGGGTGCAATGGCTCATATCTGTAATGCCAGCACTTTGGGAAGCCAAGGCGGGAGGATTGCTTGAGCCCAGAAGTTCAAAAGCAGCCTGGGCAACACAGTGAAACCTTATCTCTACAAAAAAATAAAAATAAATTTTAAAATGAGCAGGATGTGGTGGCATACACCTGTAGTCCCAACTAGTCAGGAAGCTGAGATAGAAGGATCACCTGAGTCCAGGAGATAAAGGCTGCAGTGAACTGTAATTCATGATACTGCACTCCAGCCTGGGAGACCTCTGACTCAAAAAACAAGAAAAAAATGGCACACCCATATGGGACTCTCACCATGAAGGGTGGATCTTGCAGGACTGAAGGTTGCTTTGTGAGTCAATGAGAGAGTGGTAAGTGAACGTGAAGCCTAGGACACGACTGTCCACTTCTGTGGACTATAAACACTTGTGCCTGTAGGCTATGGCAAGTTTTTAAATAAATCGTTTTCTTTCTTCAATAATAAATTAGCCTTAGCAGGCTGGGCATGGTGGCTCACGCCTATAATCCCAGCACTTTGGGAGGCCAAGGTGAGAGGATTGCCTGAGCTCACAGGCTCAAGACCAGCCTGGGCAACTTGGCAAGACTTCATCTCTACCATAAATCAAAAAATTAGCAGGGCATGGTGGCACGTGCCTGTAATTTCAGCTACTCGGAAGGCCGAGGTGAAAGGATCACCTGAGCCCAGCAGGTTGAAATTGGTGGCCGTGAGCATGCCGCTGAACTCCATAGCCTGGGTGACAGAGTGAGACTCCAACTCAATAAAATAAAATAAGCCTTAGCTTACTGTGACTTTTTTTCTTTATAAATTGATTTGTTGACTTTTGTATTCTTTTGTAATAACACAACTTAGAACACAAATACATTGTATAGCTGGGCAAAAATATTTTCTTCATACCCTTATTCTATGAGCTTTTTCTACTTTTAAACTTTTTTTTCTAAACCTTTTAAACTTTTTTGTGCTAAACACACACATGAGTCTAGGTCTAACCGGGGTCAGATCATCAATGTCACCATCTTCTTCCTCTTCACATCTTGTCCCACTGGAAGGTCTTCAGGGGCAGTAACAGGCATGGAGCTGTCATCTCCTGTGACAACAAAGCCTTCTTCTGAATACCTCCCCTGAAGGCCCTGCCCATGGCTATTTTATAGTCGACTTTTTAAAAATATAGAGGTACACTTAAAAGTAGCAATAAACAGTATAATAAACATATAAATACATAAATAATAGTAATAGTAAACACACAATAAACAGTAACGGTCATTTACATCACAATCAAGTATTATGATCTGTACATGATTGTATGTGCTAGACTTTTCTACGACTGGCAACATAGTAGGTTTGTCCACACCAGCATCACCACACACACGAGTGATGTGTTGCGTTTTGACGTCACCAGGTGACAGGAATTTTTCAGCTCCAACATACTCTATGGGACCACCATTACATGGGGTCTGTCGTTGACTGAAATGTCGTTAAGCAGCACACAACCGTAATTTAGTCATTCAGCGAAGGCCAAGGGATGACATCACACTTTTGCAAAAGCCTTTTGAATCTTCCTAGGTAGACACATTACTAGGAATCAGGCTAACACAGGCCAACATTCAGCCAATGAACCCCGGAGGCCATGACTAAGGAAAGCGACTGTCTTGATCCCTCAGTTAAAGACACACCCTGGGCTCACCCCTTTCACCCACATACAAATACACACACCCACACCCGCAGCATCTTCTTTTCTTTGCAAAGCCTCCCCCAACCTCTCTGGTCTGACTCCTTGGATCTGATCATTAGCCGGGGGCTACCCAGGAACTTTAATCTGGGCTCCCGACAGCCCTGGCACACCCACAGTCCATGTTAGGGCAGAGAAAACAGGGTAGGGAGCATCCTGTGTCCAGGTCATCCCGTGAGTCAGAGGCAATGCCAGCAAGTCTCTGCTGCCCGGTGAGCCTGGCTGGCCAGCTTCCTGCAAGTTGCAATCCCCACCCTCCAACACCAGGCCCCGGCCAGGGCGAGGTGCCCGCAAAACCTTCAGTGTGGGTGCTGTGGGGCCCCGGAGACAGAGGCACCTGTGTGTTACCTCCTTCTCCTCCTAAGCAAGCGAGAAAAACAGAGATGGGAAAGGCCAAGGCGGGAAAAGTCCAAGTGTTGGCAAACACACACAGCCATGCTTCGGAGTGGTTAGTCACCTTCCTGCTTTTGGGGGACTCCCCCCCACCACAATGTCCCCAGACTCATCTGCCTGGTGTTCACAGGGACAGGGACAGACTCTTGAGGAAAACAAGAGAGGATGCAGAAGGACTACCCCCTCCCTGGAGCGGGGCGGCCAGTGACTGCTGTACACAGGCGACTGTCATGTCCTTTCTCCATTACCACGGGAAGTTGTATGTCTGAGCATGCTCGGGGCAGCCCCAGTGTTTCCTCATCAGTCAGTCAAAGAGGCGGCGGCAGACGGCCACCCGTCTTGGTTCAACAGATGGGAGACACAGTAAGGAGAGAGGTTAAGTGCCCAAGGCCACGCAGCTGTGATGAGTTCTACGGTCATGCTGGAATGAGAGCCTGGATTTTCCATTCCAGCAAGCTAACCTTACCCCTCCAAGGGTGTGATAGTAAGTACCAATGACGCTGCACCTGCATTTCAAAACAGTGCTCCCTGCAAACCTGGCTGTCTCTTCTCACTTGATACAGTAAATGGACCTGCAAGGGAGGCAGGATGGGCACCGTTACCCTTCGCTATCACAGAGGAGAAAACTGCAGTCCTAGTGGACCAAGGAACTTTCTGATGGAGTGCTTTTCCCAATAGGTGGCTTTTATACTGTGATCTGGAAAGGAATCCTCAGACCAGTCTAAATTCAAAGCACTATATTGAGTGCAACGTCACCTCCCTGCTGAAATGAGAAAGTGTCCCAGCGGCTGCAATTTGTTCTGGAGCAAGAAGCCAGCCAGAGCCAAAAATATCCTGTGGCAATAACCATCTGTCATCAATCCCTTTCCCTCGGTACTGGAGTATTTGCCTGAAGAACTCCTAACCATCCATTAGAGCCCTACATTCTGGGCCACACTGTCAGAGTGCTGTAATATCCTAGAGTCACCCCCTCAACTAGAGTTCGTCCCGCCTAAGAATGCAGCTGGGACCCATCATCTACCCCAGCCCTTTCTTATCTCCCAGAACCCAGCTCAAGAGCTCCATTACCTCTGAGACGGCACCCAGCACCCACCTGCTTGCTCCGGCCTGTTACCCTTACTCCTCCACTCTAGCTCCGCAGCAAGAAAAGGCCCGAATTCCAGGACATGTAATTTTTCTGATGCTCGGTTTTCTCAAATATGAAATGAGAAAACACACGTGCCTTTTCTCATCTGCAAAAGACGTGCGAGAGAGCCAGGCTCGGTGACTCGTGTCTGCAATTCCAGCACTTTGAGAGGCCGAAGCGAGAGGACTGCCAGAGCCCAGGGTTCAAGACCAGTCTGGGCAACTTGGTAAGACCTTGTCTCTACAATAAATCAAAAAATTAGCTGGACGTGGTAGAGGGCGCCTATTATTCCAGCTACTTGAAAGGCTGAGATGGAAGCATCGCCTAAGCCCAGCAGGTCAAGGCTGTGGTGGCCATGAGCATGCCACAGCTCTCCAGTCTGGGCGACAGGGTGAGACTCTGACTAAAAAAAAAAAAAAAAAAAAAAGACATGTAATTTGGCCATTATTGCATCAAATGACCAAATAAAAATTAAAACAGTACAAAAATACTGCAATGTACAATTCCAAGAGTAATATACAAAAATTGCCAGGCATTCACATAATACTACTTTTAGAAATAATAGCAGAATATTAACTGAGTGTGTTGACATGTACCTGGGACTATTCTTAACACTCTAGGTGTAGCATCTCAATTAATTCTCATGGTAACACTCTTGAGGTGAGTACTGGTGTTAGTTTCATTTTACAGATGATAAAAATAAGGTTTTGGGAACTTGACCAGGTGCCAATCCAGGCAGTGTGGCCCTGAGCCTATGGTGTTAACTTGAATAGCATACTGCCTCTGATACTCCGCATGTCAAGGTTTACAAAAGCCATTCACAAATGTGATCTCACCTAAGCTTCCAGCAGCCCTGTCAAAAAGGTAAAGTAGATGATATTAGTCTATTTTCATGATGAGAAAACCAATCCAGAGAAATGATTTGCCCAAGGTTTCCAAGCTGGTTCATGGCAGGACCAGGACTTAAAATCATAGGTTCCTCCCAGTTTGATGGTCCTTCCAGGGGTCTCCATACTAATTTAAGTCCTACACGGACACACCCCTTCTGAGCTCCCACCCACAGTAGCATTTCAAATAAACCCCTTTTGGTCATGCCAAGGGAAAAAAGCTGTCAGCACAATAAGAGATGGGGTCGGGAACTTTCACCAGCAATGGACACCACAGACCGTGTGGCCAGCCAGGCCTCAGGGTCCCAGAGCTTTCCGAGTCTCCTGCTGGATGTGTCTGATGGACCCGGAGGTGCTGTGGCCCAGGGGATGTCCCTGCAGTGACACAAAGCTGCAGTCCGTTAACTTGACCCGCATGGCCAGACGTTTCCTAGACTTGTTATGCAACTCTTGCTTCAAGTAAGCTGCTGCTGGGATTTCTCCTTATTTCAACATATTTTGTTTTCTCTTCGGAGAGAAAGCACGAATGTGAAACCATAACACCTCACAGTGACCTTCTGGACTGTCTGGAGTTAGTCGTAGGGTGGAGGATGTTTTCAAAGGTGTCTTGTATGAGCCGAGTTGAGCTTCCAGAATGACTCACAACCACAGGAGGGAGGAAGAGGATGGAGGGGGTGTGTTTGGTACAATTGAGGGTCACAGACTCCTGCAGCAGCAGAAGGAGCCGATTCAGGAGCTGACATGCCCCTGTCAGCTCCAGACCTGCAACTGCAAGATGGCAGCAGTTTAGCAAGTCTAGGGTCCAGACAACCTTGACCTTGTTCTTTTGGCTCATGTGAAAGTATATATCAAAATAAGCAGTTCTCTTCCAGGGGAGCCAGCGCTAGCGCCTAAGCTCAAGGTCTAATTATAGGGGCCAGGCATTCTTATTTCTGTAGCCCAGTGTCTAGCACAGTGCCTGGCAAAGAGGGTAATCAGGAAATGTGGAATAAATGGGTATTCAGATGAAGAAACAGCTTCATGGGGTGCCACTGCTGCTTGCTGGGTTCTATAAAAAAAAAAAAAAAGGACAAAAAAGAGCCCAAAAAGTCTTTCTTGTAGCCAAGATATGCTATGAATTCAAAAACAATGCAAAACAAAACAAAATTTAAAACTAGCATTTGTTTAATAGCAGGTTTTTTTGGTCAGGCATGGTGACTCACGCCTGTAATCCCAGCACTTTGGGAAGCCAAGGCGGGAGGATGGCTTGAGCCCGAGAGTTCAAAACCACCCAGGCAACATAGTAAGACTCTGTCTCCTCAAAAAATTGGGAAAATAAAATGAGCCAGATGTGTGGTGGTGTGCACTTGTAGTCCCAGCTACTCAGGAGGTTAAGATGGGAGGATCATCTGAGCCCAGGAGGTCAAGGTTATGGTGAGCCACGATTGTACTACTGAACTCCAGCCTGGGCAACTAAGTGAAGCCCTAACTCTAAAAAAAAAAAAAAAAAAAAAAAAAATTCCCATCTCTTTAAAACAGCCTTGGCTTCCTTCATTCAACCAATAGCCACAGACTAACTCTGAGTGTCACACTATGGGGGACAAGACAGGAAGACTGGAGAGGGAAAAAGTCTCAGTCTCTGTACGCAGCACACCAAGAAGGCAGGTTTCACTTGGAAGGCATCAGAACCGCTAATGGAGTTCCAGGTGGAAGGATACCTGCTGCAAACTGCAAAACAGCAGTGCCCCTCAGCCCCAGGCAGGCTGGCTGCACTGTGCAGAATGGCTGGGTTTTCCACCCCTATCAGCTAGCCTCACCTCTCCCACAAGATCCCAGTTTGATAATAAACACTGTGACCCAGCACCTGCACAGAGCTCTATACATTTAAAACTGTGCCCTGCCAGCCTGCCTGTCTCCTCTTACAGATACACTAAGTGGACCTTCAGGGGAAGCAGGACAGGCACCATGACCCTTCCCTATTTCAGATGAGAAAACTGCAGCCCACCAGGAAGCCGGAGGGTTCAGAGGTCGGAGTGAGCAGAACCAGCTATGAATGAATGATTTGCAGAATGAACTGCGGTAGTTGATCCACCAGACATTTACTGAGCACCTACTGTGTGACTGGGTACTATTCCTGGCCATGAGAATACGCCAGAAAACAAAAGAGCAAAAACCCCTGCCCAAACTTAATGAGGGGAGACCATCAATAATTCAAATAATATTACAAATGAAGTATATAAACGACACAAATAAGGAAATGATAGTGTATTGGAAGGTTAACAAATGCTGTAATGAAAAACAAAATAGGGCAGTGTAGGGATGGAAGGGAAGGAAATCTTCACTTTCAACTCAGGCCGTCAGGGACCTCAAGGAAAAGGAGACAAGTCCAAGACCCCTGAACCAAGGCAGTCAGTGGCTGCGGGAGGGAAAGATGGAAACAAACTCAAGACGTATTCAAGACGCAAAGCGGACAGGCCTTGCATGTACATGGGCCGGGAGCTGGATAAATGGTGAAGAGGATTCCCCAGAATGCTGAGGGAAAGACCCAGCAGAAGGGCAGGCCCGAGGGGAGGCCAGGACATCCATTCTGGACACGCCGAGTCTGAGGAGGCCACGAGGCAACGGGAGATACAGATCCCAAGAGAATCTGGGACCCAGATAGCCATCTGGGAGCTATCAGGACCCAGGTGGAAACTGAGACACGCGTGCTGAGGAGAAATGAGGGGAGGAGAGTAGAATTCCTGAGAAGGAGCCAGGCCCTAAAGAGGGAAACTGAGGACTGTGCAACGGAGAGGTGCCCTTGGCAGGGACAGAGGCAGCAGGTGGTCTAGGAACACAATGACTGACTCGCAAAAAAGCCAGGCAGCAGGGATGACAGGTGAGGAGGTAGAGACCAATGTCAACAGTCCTTTCCTAATATATTTTAAGAAGAAAAAAAGGGCAACAGAGTTTGTTTGCAGGTGGTACTTCAGGGCACATGGCATTGAGGTGAGAAGTCTGGGTTTGTTTAAGACAGGAAGGGCTTGGACCTGTAGACATGCTTTTGAGTAGGACCCAATGGAGGGAAGGAGGCTGACGATCCTGGAACTGGATCACTCAGGAACTGGATCACTCAAGAGTGAGGGGGCAAAAATATCTACCACCACCACCGTTTATTCAGAACTCAGGCACGGGGCGCTCCAGCCAGGGCCTTAAATACGCTGTTTCATTTAACGCTTTCAACACCCTATAAAATAGGCCTTGGTATGGAGACACTTGTAGGGTTTACAGGGGCCAGGTAACGTGCGCAGGTGTACAGCCAGGATACAAATTCAGGAGTATCTGGATGGTTCCTACACATCACCCTTTTCTGCAACCACTGACTCACCTTAGAGGAATGAAGGACACTTGTTATATTATGGTGACAGGGGCTGTCTTAGCCCATTTTATGCTGCTGTAAAGGAATACCTGGGGCTGGATAACTTATTTTTAAAAAGAGGGTTATTTGGCTCACGGTTCTGCAGGCTGTACAAGTATGGTGCTAGCATCTGCTCCTGGTGAGGGCTTCAGGAAGTGTCCACTCATGGTGGGAGGGGAAGGGGATACAGATATCACATGGCAAGAAAGGAGGAAAAGAGAGGGGAGCTCTTGTTTGAACAACCGGCTCTTGTATGAACTAAGAGAGCAAGAACTCACTCACTACTGTGAGGACAGCACCAAGTCATTCATGAGGGGATCCACCCCTATGATATACCAGGTCCCACCTCCAACATCGGGGGGGTCACATGTCGACTTGAGATTTGGAAGGGACAAATATCCAAACTGCAACAGGGGCTGCAAAGCAAGAGAGTTTGAAAGGACAGTGATAGGAAGATGGGTTTGACTGGGGTCCTGGTTACTCTGTGAACTAAGAAGCAAGATGCCATGTTGAGATTAAAAATATAGGAAGCTGGACACAGTGACTCACACCTGTAATCCCAGCACTTTGGGAGGCTGAGGTGGGAAGACTGCTTGAGTCCAGGAATTCAAGACCAGCCTAGGCAACACAGCGAGACCTCATCTCTATAAAAAAATTTTTGTAAAATCAGCCGGCTGTGGTGGCATGCACCTGTAGGGCCAGCTGTTCAGAGGCTGATGTGGAAGAATTGTCCACGCCCAAGAGATCGAGGCTGTGGTGAGCTGTCATCAGACCACTGCACTCAAGCCTGGCACAGTAAGACTGACTCAAAAAATAAAAATAAGTAAAAGAGGAATGGGAGGGCCATTGTGGAGCATGCAGGCAGCTGCCCAGAACACATGGAAGGCCAGACCACAGCACTGAGAGCCCGCAAATCTAGGGATAACACACACGCAGGACACCAATGGTGGCAGCTATGCCTTTCCATTTCTCCTGAAGGGCTCGGTTACCCAAGGAACTGATAGGCTGTCCAGGACTGGGGTAGGGCAGGCCAGGTTTAGAAGAACTAATGGCAGAGAGATTGAGGGCCCAAGAGCAGCTGCAATGATTGACCATGGGGTTCAAGTTAGGAATTTTAAGATTTCAGAGGTGGACAGGTCCTAAGTTAGGTCAAGGTCCAAAACACCAGCTGTCAGGCCCCATCAATGCTAGCCACAGACACACCCTGGATTCATGGTGTTGGCTGGGCCACTGATCTCAGGGGCATGAAGGATAGAGAGATTTGGATGAGAGTCGGGTGATAACTGAGAGGGGCCATCTTAAGAGTGATGATGGGATCCGTGGTGGGGTCGCAGCCTGTCTGTTAGATGCCAAAGTCCCCAGAAAATGAGGAGAAAAGAGTCTACAATCATGGTGATGATGATGATGGTGATGATGACGATGAAGATGAGAGCTGACACCAAGTGAGCACTCACTGTACTGTGTGTGTATCAGGCACTGTGCTAAGTGTGTTCAGAACTTAACCTACACACTCACCCCAGGAGATCAGTACCATCTTTTCCCCGTTTTACAGATGGGGAAATTGGGCACCGAGAGATTAAGAAACTTACACCAGGTCACACCTAAGCGGGGGAAAGGCAACCAACCCTCTAAAGTCAGAAGGGGTTAAGAGTCCAAGACACTAAAACAGTCGAGCTCAAGGGTCCATGCTCCTAACCATTAGGCAGAAGGGCTGGATTTCTTCTAGAATGGGGGAGCTGGAAGAACATTCGGTGAAGACAGGAAGATGCAAGGCAGCCTGTTAACAAGAAACTTCCAAAGAGCCCAGTGAAGGGAAAAAGGAGCGAAGCAACGGAACGTTGAATCAGAAAAGGGAAAGTAAGAAGAAAATTCCTATCCCCATTTTACAGACAAAGACACAAAAACTCAGAGATGCCAAGTGTCCTGCCCAACCATTAAGCCAAAGACTGGAATTTGAATTGCCCCAAGACAGTTCTCTAAGCTGAGAGATCCAGTTCAGTAGAAGCTCGAGGGAAGGTTTACAGTTCAGAAAAGGGGAAAAGACTGGATACTTCCCTTCTATGACAAGTATCAGCTGCAAACACCCAAGTTGGCAGCACTCAAATTGGGCACACGGGAGCAGGCTCTGGGCAAAACCATGCCTTCTGAAGTGGTCCAGCCAACACCATGAATCCAGGGTGTGTCTGTGGCTAGCATTGATGGGGCCTGACAGCTGGTGGTTTGGACTACAAACAAGCAAACAGAATCACAAATTTCTTGGGAAGGAAAGGTTCAGTACTGGTGGAAATCGGAAAAGAGCCAGAAAGCTCTGGGGTTCAAGGGAGACTGACACAAGCGAGTTCATCCGATGAGTCAGGGAAAGGCAACCAACCCCCTAAAGTCAGAAGGGGGTTAAGAACCCAAGACACTAAAACAGAAAAAGTGGGACGGAAGCCCCGAGATCGGGTCACTGCTCCAAAAACCAGATGGGACAAAAGCCCTCCTCGATGAGATGGCCACAGGCAGCGAAAACGTGCCGAAATGGAAACCAGGCAAAGGTCTGAGAAGCACGTTCCTCCCTTCCAGGTGGCACAAACATCCCCAACCCCCATATACACACCCCAGTGTGACTTAGGCAATGCAGCTGATTAAATCCCCACTCAGTCCCAAATGCCTCTCCCTTCTAAAAAACTGAGCCCCCCCACTTTCCTGCTCACCACACCTCCTGGCGCCATAGCCTGCCCCTCCCCCCGACTTCAGGGCAGAGCAAAATGTTTAAGGTCCCTGAGCCCTCCTCAGGGCAGGCCTGAGGGGTACAGGTCATAGCTGTGGGTATCAGCATGCAGCCTAGTGGTATATAAAACAAAGAACAGACTGCAGGTCAAGAATGCTCTTTTTTTTTCCCCCTTCTTTTTTTTAACTACAGGGCATGGAGGCCAAGGCAGGAGGATTGCTTGAGTCAGGAGTTCAACACCAGCCTGAACAACAATGTAAGACCTTGCCTCTACAAAAGAGCCAGTTAGCCGGGCATGGGAGCACGCGCCTGTAGGCCCAGATACCTGGGAGGTGGAAGGATCTCTTGAGCCCAGGAGGTCGAGGCTGCAGTAAACTGAGATTGTGCCACTGCACTCCAGACTGGGCAACAGAGTGAAACCCTGATTCAAAAAGAAAAAAGAATGCCCCTCTTTTGACTTCCCCTCCAAATTCGCCTTTTAAAAAAGCACCTCTCAATGAAGAAAGATAGAAAAGAAGGAATCAGGGATGTGAAGGAGAGAAGATGGGAAGAAAGAGAGAAAAATCACTATAATTTTGCTCTAGAAACTAGAGCAATTTGGGATTTCACGCCCTTTTGAAGCTGAATGGCATTGGTGCGCTGCACTTTGAAAAGCACTGAAGTGGGTGGGAGGGGACTCCTGCAGCTGCCTGCATGTCCCCCGCCCCCCAGCACTCTTCCCACCAGCCAGCCTGTTGCCAGGAAGAGAGAACCAGAAGTCGGGGAACACTGGGTCACCCTGGCCTGACACCTGGTGGGCTGGGTCCTGCCTTGAGCTGGGCAGGGCCGGTCGGTCACAACCATCAGGTCAGCTGGAAGAGGCCTGAGGCTCAGCTCCCCTGGCCCAGGAGCGAATGCTCAGTGGTGCCCCAGGCTGGGAAGGAGGGCTCATCCTAGGAGAGCAACAGGAAGGGTCTCCCTGACAAGCAAAGTCAAAGAAGGGCCCTGAAAGGGTCAGCGGAAGTCCTGGCTTCAAATCTTTCCTGTTTCCTTGCCTCCACCACAGTGGATTCAGCATGGTCTACGAGTGGCGTGCCTAATCCGGTTGGAATTTCCTCCTCCACCCACCTGGCATGGTCTCCGCGGTCTTGAGTGCTCCTGACACGACCAGGCGTTCTCCTGGGGGGGGGGGGGGGGGGGGGGGGCGGGGCGGGGGGCGGGCG
>CAUYQG010049302.1:0-12185 GCA_963574415.1 Tarsius wallacei | reverse complement strand
TTCTTTATTAACGCGCGAGTCAAGAGTAGGCAAACGCCAGAAAAACTCCTGACCAATTGGTGCACTTTGTGACAAGCTTTTTTTTTTTTTTTTAGTTGGAGTCTCACTCTGTTGCCCAGACAGGAGTGCAGTGGCCGCTCCCGGCCACCGCAGCCTCGACCTGCTGGGCTCCGGCGATCCTTCCGCCTCAGCCTTCCAAGTAGCTGGAACTACAGGCGCGCGCTACCACACCTGGCTAATTTTTTCATTTATTGTAGACATGAGGTCTTGCTTGCCCAGGCAGGTCTCGAACCCGCAGGCTCAGGCAATCCACTCACCTCAGCCTCCCAAAGGCGCGGGATTACAGGCTGAGCCACCGAGCCCGGCTAACAAATATTTTTGAGTGCCCACTTAAAAGATTGTTAGAGAGACAGATAATAAAATATAAGCAACACTATGAGCACCACATGCTAAATGCCAAGTAAAAAAAATGAAGACAATAAGTATTATAGCTCAACCCTCTCTTCTGAAATACAATTTCAATTTCCTAGGATCCTGAAAATTAATTTTTAAAATTTCAGTAATGTTGTAGTTTCAGCAGCACAACTATTTTTCTTTTCTTTCTTTCTTTTTTTTTTTGAGTTGGAGTCTCACTCTGTCGCCCAGATTGGAGTGCAGTGGCCGCTCCCGGCCACCACAGCCTCGACCTGCTGGGCTCCGGCGATCCTTCCGCCACAGCCTTCCAAGTAGCTGGAACTGCAGGCGCGCGCTACCACGCCTGGCTAATTTTTTGATTTATTGTAGAGATGAGGTCTCACCAAGTTGCCCAGGCGGGTCTCAAACCCGCGGGCTCAAGCAATCCACTCACCTCAGCCTCCCAAGGCGTGGGATTACAGGCTGAGCCACCACCGAGCCCGGCTTCTTTTCTTTCTTTCTTTTTTTTTTTTTTTTTTAAGTTGGAGTCTCACTCTGTCGCCCAGACTGGAATGCAGTGGCACGCTCCCGGCCACCGCAGCCTCGACCTGCTGGGCTCTGGTGATCCTTCCATCTCAGCCTTCCAAGTAGCTGGAAGTACAGGCGCAAGCTACCACGCCCGGCTAATTTTTGATTTATTGTAGAGATGAGGTCGTGCCAAGTTGCCCAGGCGGGTCTCAAACCCGCGGGCTCAGGCAATCCATCGCCTCAGCCTCCCAAAGTGCTGGGATTACAGGCTGAGCCACCGAGCCTGGCCCACAACTATTTTTCATAGATCTAAGATGAATTAATTTCAAAAAACCCTTACAAATACTATAGGAAATGCATCCGGAAAGTGAGTCGAGTGTGTTTTAAAACCTCTAGGTTTTTCCTCCCACAGGTACCTCTCTGACCTAAGAGAAAATCCAGATTGGAGTGGATCTGATTGCCATTTGTGTTTAAGTACACTGTACACCATTTCAGCATCAAATTATTCAATCAGAAACACTTTGAAAACTGAACAATTTGGTTAGTCACAGTTTTCCCACCTGAATACAATGTGCATAATACTGCAGGATTTTTTTTTTAACTTTTGTGATGTTGAAGTCATTGATGGAGCCTGTGGAAAAAAGGTTTCCTTGAGAGATGGAGACGGACAGCCAGTCAGGCAGATAGGAGGTCTGACAAGTATTAACTTTTCCTATCAGAAATTCACCTGGAATTGTTTTCATAGGCCTTTGATGAGGCTTAGTTATGAGGCACTGAAGAGAGAAAAGAAGCAGAAGTGTATCCTCAGAAGAGGATAGCCATTCTGGTGGAGTAGAGGAAACCCGGATCCATACTCTTGGGGATTTCAGGTCACAGCCTTTGAGATGACAACTCAAAGACCAGATGAAAGCTAAGAGGGCTGACAGGCAGATGGTCTAGAGACAGGCAGATCAAAAGAATGACAACTGGGATAGGCCTGTTTCTGAGATTCAAGGAGCCCCTCTCCCCCCTCAGTCTCACATACCCCAAATTATATCTATATATCTTAGAAAGGGTTTATCTTACAGGGTTTATTCCTATAAGTCCTGATATTGCTGGATGTTTCCGTGATCAGGGTTCTTGGCAGCATCTTAATATTCAGGTCTTTGACCCATGTCTTCCCACATCTTTGAGGCTCCCACACACTCTGCAGCTGCAATAGTTTCTCTTTATTTCTTATGGGATGCTTCTGGAAAACTCAGGGTTCTTGATATCACTGCTTTAGATCTTCTGTCTCAACGTTTCTCAATTATAGCATCTTGCCCAGGTAATCTACCCAACCTGGAGTTTTAGAGAGGAACGAGGACTTTTTTCATCAATGTTTGGCAAACCTTCCTATGCAATAGTCATTGCTATATCTACAAAATTAAGCTCCTAGGATCCAAACCTGTTGCAAGTTCTTGCCTCCCTCCTTTCAGATACATTTTGCTGCTGTTAATGGATCTGTTATTTACACAAGACAAACATTGTGAGTTATTTGATTAATTTCACCTTTAGTCTAGGTACAATCCTTTCCCTGTATAATTTATTCCTGAGAATGTTTTTGTTTTCATCCTCCTCAGATCCACACTTGCAGGATTTGGCAGTAGGTCAGAGGGGACCTTATTCCTGTCTTTCAAAAGAATACTGTTCCAGGACCACCTCCCTCCAGAGCAGCAGTTAACAATAATCAAGCTGCCACTGACAGCTGACAGCTCTCCCGATGTCCTGTGGTGCCCTGCATTGAGCTTAAACAGGGTCACTTGTAATGCAGATTATAGACGACTCTAGCGCCCAAGGCACAGATGTGGGAATTTAGCAATGGAAATGGGTGTTCTTTTATTCAAGAAAAACGTGGATGCCTGAGTTTGGTGACTCAGGAAGAGTTAAATGACCACCTACTCTGAGCCCAGTAGAGTGTTTGAAACGCATTAAAAAGATCCTTTGTTTCAGATTGCTTCCAGCCTAGTTTCCCACTGCCTACTGTTTGAGTGAGGGGCTAGTAGGAGGGAATGCTCAGTGGCTAGTGACCGGGGTGTGGGAGTGAGGAAGTTGAGGCCTACTTGTATTTTGCAACACATAGCATATTGCGTCCTTTGCATCAGGCCAGTGCCGACCCTCTGGAAGAGATAATTTTGAATTCTTGTGAGTTAGAGTCTTTGTTTAATTGTTCGGTATTACCGCTTAGTTTCCCAGCTTGCTTCTGGATGAGGAGGAGAGCTACTATGGTCCCAGGTCCCTAGGAATTCTTTGCCAGGAAGTCCTCATGGATGGGCAGGGGCAGCACTACATGTGTTTTTCAGTCCCCACTCAGAATGTGGCCACATGCTGGTGAGTCTGTGAGCAGCACAGGAAAATGGTCCTCACACTGTGCATAAATCCCGGGACTTTGTTTCAGCAGGCTTCTGCCACCTCCTCTGGGATAGAATGTGTGCTTACTTTCTCCAAAGCCACTCACCCCAACAACAGAATCAGAGCTCACTTGGGTGTCTCTCACTTCAAAGAGCTGCTTTTTGGATCTCCCAGACAGACACTAAATACTAATTGCTGGGACTGTTGCTATCTGTCTGACCCTTCCTGATTAGCCTTTCTCTGTGCCCACACATATCTTTTTTTTTATTTTTGCAATCACCCGGAACCCATGATTATCTCTTGTTCCAATCACATCCATGTAGTCATTTGAAGCTGATGGGCACACGGCAGAATATCTTTTGCGACCCTCCCATACTTGCAGACACCTATTTCAGAGGTACTTAAAGGATTCATAAGTATCTAGAAAGCTCTTTGACATTTTCTGAGACAATATTCTGTGCCATTGGAAGGTTCTATTATCCACATTAAAAGCCAGGATACGCATTTTTCTCTTTTTTACCTCCACTTTTTATAAAAGGTTATGCTGACGTAGTTCTTACTAACAAAAAAATCTTTCTGATGAAATCAGGATAAATAATTCCACACATCATCAAGTGGAGAGAAAGGCTTTGAATTGGTTTCCATGGAAATCTGAAGATGAAGTAAAGTAATAATTTCAAGGCAGAGCAGCTGAATTGAAGATAATGGTAAAATACTTTGATAAAGGAAATAGAATAAAGTAATCAAGAAGACTCCAATCAATTATTCCTTTTTGTTTACCTTTAGGTGATTAATTTGTCTGCGTTTATTAACCTGATGAGATTAAGCAGACCTTCCTTGTGATTTATTTCGTAATTGTTTCCAAGGTTTGACATAAGCTGTGGAGTTATTGAAGGTGGAGATTTAAATTCAATTACTCATGAAGCAGGTGGTGCTTCTTCTGAAAGAATATCTGAATTCACGGCCTTCTCATGTAACATTATGAGTGAAAATTATTAATTCATCGGATAGTATCTCCCAAAGACTTTTAGAAGTCATTTGGCATCCACATACTTCACTAAAAATCAGCAGCTTCAGAACTGAACGTGTAATGCAGAAAATCCCATGCCTGGAAATAAAGGATTTTATGTTAAAGGCTGGTTATTTTTATACTTTTTTTCCTACTAGAGCCTCCCTTGGGGCCTGGACTGTGGTGCTATCATTAATGGAATCCACTAGCTCAAGCTTTGAATGCCAAAAGGATAGCTTTCTTTGAACTTAACCAATGGTTTTCCCTCTTTACCTTTGAAGGGCACCACTGGATAAGATCATGCTTTATTTTGACAGGAGAAAGCGAGAAAGAGGGGGGGAGGGAGGGAGGGGCAGGCTGACCTTGAAAGTCTTTAAATGAAGTGACTAATTGCTTTTTGTCTCTGTGGTACTTGTGTATACTTTTTCTATTCTTTCTGTGGGTATAGTAAGGATAGACGGGGTTCTCCAAACACTAACCCAGGTGCCAACTCTCCATCATCCACAAAGGCCCGGAACATCTCTAAAAGTGGGAAGTAAGTGAAAAGTGCTCCTGTACATCTGACATCGCTATCAAAAAGCCATGTGCTGCCCTCATTTTGTCATTCATTCATATTCATTCAACAAAGATTTGCAGAATGCCTCTGTGTGCCTCACACTGGGCTAGTCACTGAGGAATTGAAACAGTAAGGCATGTGGTCAGTAATATCTGGTGCATGAAGGACTAAGGAAGGGGGAGGAGAGGAATGGGGAAGTTGGGAGATGACTTTGGAAAGATAGCTTAAGGCTATCTTTGAAGAGCAATGACTTAAGTCCATATAGGCAATGCATGGTTTGGAGTATGAGTTTCAAAAACTAAAGAAAGAAGCAGCAGCACTGATTAATCATTTTATGATTTGCAAAATTTGTGAAAATCTGTCCTTGATCCTTACATTGAGGTTTTGGGTTGAGTTAGAAGAATCTGGTAAGCCATTACATAAATTTCCTTGGTTTAAGTACATTTATGTTTTTATCATATCACTAATTTACATCATATGTTTATTATTCTCCAAGTAACTAACATGAGCCATGTTCTACATGAAACTGTCTTGGGTTTTACCAAAACTTGTATTGGCTGAATATTTGTGATATTTGATGGACCTGCCTCGGATTATTCCAGAAGACAGCATTGACTGGATTCAGCAATGCATGGTAATCTGAGGCAGTGTGATCCCAGACAGAGGACGTATCTCCAATTGGGCACTTCCTCTTCAAAGGTGCCACAGTCCTTTTGGTGCATGGCTCAGGTTCTCTGTAAGCTCTCTCTTTCTCTGGAGCATGGGACATTGTGACAGGCAGAAACACAGCCCAGAAAGAGCACCAAGCCTGCATCTAGGAGAAGATGAAAGATGCCTAAAAGCTCTAACTAGCAATAAGATATGTTTCTACAAGAGCATGGCTTTGCGATGAAAGGTGAATTTGTAATGGTCATATATTTTATGTCTTCAACATTGGACTGTAAATGCTGTACTTTGAATGTGATCTTATATTCAATTCCCAAAGTGAAAGATCTATTGGCTACCTTTTTTTTCTTCATCTCCTCCTGAATACCATTTCAGGTTTGCGTATAAAGTTGAATATGGGCTATCTTCAAGAATATAAAAAACAGTGATGAAGACATAAGACTAAATCTTCAAGTAGTTAGCACTCATTTCAGTTATTTATTGCTGAGTACCACAATCAAAATTCTGTATAAATTATGAAGGAAGGGACTGATGCACACATTCCCAAGCACCTCATGTTTTCAGACTAATCCCAATTCACCATTAACGTGCACTCTCAGTTAACAGAGATGGCATGGAAGAATTGCTTTTAACTCCATGCTTGCAGAAATGGCAGACCTTAGCTGGGCGCCTTGTACGAACCGATCACACTGACAACTGCAGGGCACAACCTCCATTTGTTGGACCCTGATGTATAATTATGGATGTTTGTTATCTACTATTGCATTTGGAAAGGAGCATTGTTTTGTTCTTTTCAGTAGCCCACTCTTTTACCTTTTGAGTGAAGAGTCTCAGTGTAAGCCACAAAAGGAGCAGTTGGTAGGATTTGAGTTAAGATGACATAGAGAATGCATACCTAATACTATACCCAGATTTTTCACAGTAGGAGGCCTGAATAAATACATTCTTAAGTAGATAAACATGATCTATATCACACTTGCTATACTTGGACGCATCCCAAGCTTCTGACATGGTTAAGGGCCTCCTTCACACATTCTGAGCTAGGCATCTTTTATTTGCCATGTATAATGACTCACAGACTGGGCTAGTTCTTTTTAATTCTTTATTATAATTTGTTGATTACTACTGAAAAATGAAAAGTTCCCCAACATCCTCTTCATGGATATGTAGGCCAGGTTCCCTTGCACTGTGTCCCTCCTCTTATCTCCCATCCGCTTTGTTTTTATTTTTATTTTTCTGTTACTACACAGTTTCTCCTCAGGATATCATTGTCAACAGGAGCGGTACTGACTTTCCACGAATATGATGAGACTATGAGGGACATTTTTCCTGCTTCATCAAACAGTGTCTATGGATGCTTAGACACTGTGTTCTAGTTTCAAGAGAGTTGTGATGTGCAGTTCCCGCTGCATTGTCTATGAATTTCTTTGGTTTGAGTGTGTGAGGGGTGGGATCGGTAGATGTCTGTACCCCAGGACATTTCGCCTTGGTACATTTTCACAACAGTCGGCATGAAGGGTGCTGTTCTGCTGTGTTTTCTGATGTTATTTGACCTAATGACAGTGAACTATAGTGCAGTTTTTAAGAGTTTCTCTATGTTATTTTGAGACTAGCCACAGGTTGGGAGAAGGAACGAGGGTTCTTTTCCTCTCTGAAAAGAAATTGGGTCTCCTCTTTTTTGAAGAAACAAAAAAATGCAAAAGTCAAACTGCCTCAAATATGCATCATGGCTAAAAATAATACCTAATATGGGTTGGCTGAGTACTATGGGCCAACTTGAATATAGAGCACTGGATACATTTGTCTCGTTAATCCTTAACCTTCCAAAAGCTCGTGAAATAGCCACTATTATTATTTTTATTTTACATGTGAGGAAATTGAAGCTCAAAGAGGATAGTGGTTTGCCCACCTGAGGTCTCCAAATGAATAATTTTGGTTATGAAAAAAAGCTCTTCTTTGGCACCAATAATAGTAGTAATAATAATAATAACTAAAATATATTAAGCATCTGCTTTGTGCCATTGTGTTAGGTTGTGGGGTCACATAAATAAATATAAGATTCGATAGGTGAAGCCCAAATAAACACAACCAGAAACGCAACAGATCAGGTTATAAGATCCAATAGGTGCCTTCAAGGAGCTCACAGTCATAGTAGGGGAAACAGAAGATGACAATGTAGTGTTTAAATGCTATGGTGAGGCAATCACAGGGTGCTGTTGGAGCCAAAATAGTCACCCCTGACTAATGCCAGGGTTGGGGTGAAGAAGAGGTCATATGAGAATATTAATGAAGGCCCCCAAGAAGTGACTCCTGAGCCCTTTAATTTTATCCACTTACCCTTTGGGTGGTAAGGCTAGGTCAGAGGAAGAAAATGCAAGTCGGTCACTCAGGTGGGCAGAATCCGCTGTAAGGTGGTCAGAACAAGTTGGAGTTGTGGATTAGGTCAAAGCAGAAAACTGAGTGGCTAATTGCACCTTTTCCCGACTTTGAATCCATTTAGAGACTACTGCAATTCAGTGTAGCATGCTGAGTAGCTTAGGAAACCTACAGTTTGAAAGTTGTGTCAGTTCTGCTTGCTCTATTTCTTTGCCTGGATCTGAAGCTGGGTAGCCAGCCTCTGTTTCAGGAAGGAACAGATGGAATGGGATATATCTGAGCAGCAGAGCCAGACTACCCTGGCAATGACTTTCATGGAGGTGCAAGCAGTTTCTTCTATGCCAACAGTGAGTCAAATTGACAAGGCAGAAAAATAAAAATAAAAAAACATTAGTTCAGAGCTGGGCTCGGTGGCTTAGCCTGTAATCCCGTGCTTTGGGAGGCTGAGGTGAGTGGATTGCCTGAGCCCGCGGGTTTGAGACCCGCCCAGGCAACTTGGTGAGACCTCATCTCTACAATAAATCAAAAATTAGCTGGGCGTGGTAGCGCTTGCCTGTAGTTCCAGCTACTTGGAAGGCTGAGGCTGAAGGATCGCCGGAGCCCAGCAGGTGGAGGCTGCGGTGGCCGGGAGCGTGCCATTGCCCTCCAGCCTGGGCGACAGAGTGAGACTCCAACTCAAAAAAAAAAAAAAAATTAGTGCAGAGTCATACCTGAGATTAGGAAGTGTGGGTTTTGCAGAGATTGACCCATGACCAACCAGGCCAGGCCATTGCATCATTTACCCTCACGTTTCCCTTTGGTGATGTGAGCCTGTTATTCTGGCCAACACAGCAGGCCACAATCTATCCATTTGCTAACCCATTGGATTGTCCCCAGAAAGTGCTTAAATGGTCAAAGCTGAGCATGCGTGGTAGGCACAAAGAGCCCTTATAATGTTCATTTTGTATCAGAACATTTTTATACTTTACATGAGACCAATTCTTTTGCTGAACAGATAAGGACGCTAAGAGGCCAGAAGGGTAAGTCACTTTCCACGAGTCATGCATCTATGTATGCTACAGCTCTTCTCTAAGAGAGCAAGATGCTTCAGCTAGTCGTACCAGGGGAGGCTAGGAGCCAGGTCCAGGATGTCCAGCCGGGTGCTCTCCTGTCTTTTTTGGTGGGCTCTGTGAAAATGGAGACTTTTTGGAAAAATTAGAATTATCCTCATTTTTTTAAAAGTGCAGCAGTAGCGGTGATGAAATGAAAAAGCATGCACTTTTCAAATGTTTCACTTCTTCTCTAAAATAACATCATTCTGGTTATGTTTGGACAGTCTCCCTTTCTCAACATTAATGTTGAGCTATCTCAAGCCTCTAACATACTCCTTCTTCAATGAAGCAGGAAAGAGAACTCATAGATCACTACAGCTATTCTCTCTGAAATCAGCCAACCAAGGCTGAGGAGATATATATATATACATATGTATGTATACATATGTCTATATCTATATAATTTATATCTATGTCTATGTCTATATCTGTATCTCTATCTAAATCTATATCTATCTATATAACATTCAGAGGCATCCATTTAAAAATTTGATTGCAGGCAGTTGAGATGATGATGGAAATTGATCACTCCTTTCAGTTTGAGATGTTTTTCACATAGGCTTAGTCTACGGAATAACAAGGACTAAGTCCAATTTTCAAATACTAGTGAAGGCCATAAATATTACAGTGTCAGGGCAGAGCACCCAAGCACAGTGCCTGGTAAATGATACTATAAATGTTGAATTAAGTACTGTAAGTGATAGCTTAAATGAATTAAGCCGGGGGAAGAAGGGATATGAAAATGGAAAAACAGGTGTGCAGAAGGGGAATATGAGATGACTAAGTCAAAGCTTGCTCACTTCACAAATCTACATGGGGCCGATCCTGGTTGCAGATGCACAGGAAGACTGGCTCCAACCTGTCTTTGTCAAAAGTGTCTCATAGTGAACAGACCCGTTTATCTATTCAGCAGGTCTAGATGAGAGCAGTGAGGAACACATAGCTTCATAAATGAATGAAACATACTGATACCCCTTTGTTTTTGACTGGCAGGAACCAAATGAAAAACTTTTCTGCTTTAGAAAGATAAAGTGAAATCTTGCTTGCTCTGTATGAACTCAGCATGGTGCAGTTTTATGTTCGGATTCAGCTGTTTATGTGTTCATTGCTGGAGTCAGAGTCCTGCATATTATATCGTGATTATGCCTTTTCTTCTCATTGAGAGCCATGTATTTCTTCTAAGACAGTATGCTGTGACCGTTGATTTTGTCTCTGTGTGCGTATGAAAGTGTGTGTGTGAGTGCTCTTTTTCTTAAAATGGTTGTATGCTGTATGAATACAGCAATCAAAAGGTCAAGTATTTGACTTTGCAAATAATCACTGTAGTTTTATGTGATGATGAAGTCAATAGTTCCTTAATTTAGCTATTAGACTAAGTCTAATATCATAAAAGCTTGCAACAAACCAAAGCATTAAAATAATTGCTTCTTTTTCTCTCTGTCTCCCTCTTATTTTTCAATTTCTGCTTTGTAGAAAAAAGACAAATGACAAATGCATAAACTGATGTCAGATGCCTTGTAATATATTGTGCTCAAGGATGAATTCATCTATAGCCTAATTACCTTTTTCTTCAATATTCCTCATCCAGGATAGTGTGAGACCTTTGATCACAACAAAAAATTCAAATCTATCCCAGAATGTGCATTCACTAAAAAGGCAGGAAAGTAACATAAACAGACTTTCAATAACAGGGGGCAGATAACATAGGCTTGGCATACTTTGATGTTTAACTTAGTGTTAAACAGCTGCAGCACAGTGTTGTTCAAAGATCTCTTTAAATAAATTAATCAGGCAGACTTGTATGTATCTGAAAGAACATCAGCTTTGGAGTCGGATAGACCTGGATTTGAATCCTAGCTCTACCACTTATAAACTTTGTACCTACCTCATTGAGCTGTTGTGAGAATGAAATGTCATAATCCAAAGTAAGGCTGTCAAAGTGCCTGGCACATGGCAAATGCTCAATCAATGTCAATTAATGATTATGCTTTTTTCAGCTGCCAATGTATTGCAGCTGGGGACAGTGTGACCTAGCCAGTACAATTCTGGCCAGTATGACTCTGATGAGCTCTGAATGGCTCAGCTTTCCTGGTTGTCTGCTTTGCCAGCTCTTAAAATGTGGAAGCAGAATGCCCACAGATTAGATTCAACAAGAAATGAGTGACAGATCCAAGAAGAAAGAGCCCAGCCACAGAAACATTTTCTAGCAAGTTCTTAGGCATCTCTGTGATGGTTAGGATATACAGTACACTTACTGACATAAAAAATACCCCCATATGTGACCATAGATGCTGGTCATGATTCCATAGCTTAGTCAAGAAAAGTCCATAGCTTACTCAAGAAAAGTGTTCTGCTAATGGAACCTTGAAAAACAGGCACCATTTTTCTCTCCTCGTGCCTGCTATACAGAATCATGGAGACAACATGCTTGTGCTGCTGCTTTGTAGAACAGGGCTCCTCAGTTGCTCTTTTGTCCTACCTTTGTGACATACATGATTTAGAACTCTCATTTGCATTGCTGTGGCAGAGTTCAGAGTATGTCCAATTTCCAGGTGCTATCTGGAAATTCGACTTCTCTCTCTCCCATTTGGGAAAGCCTAGGAAAAGTGATGTTTAACAGGACTTTTCAATTTTTGCAATTAATAAATGATCTCTCTCTCTCTCTCTCTCTCTCCCCCTCTCCCTGTCCCTCCCTCCCTCCTTTTCTTCCTTCCTCTTTCTCTTCCTCATCTGTCTATCCATCAATCAATTCCTCATCTTTCATTCCAATATTTTTGGCTCTCAACTGAACTATTTCGGTACCTTTGTTGAAAATCAGTTGTCTGCTCGATGGCTCAGGCTGTAATCCCAGCACTTTGGGAGGCCGAGGCGAGTGGATTGCCTGAGCCCGCAGGTTCGAGACCCGCCTGGGCAACTTGGCTAGACCTCGTTTCTACAATAAATAAATAAAAAAAATTAGCCGGGTGTGGTAGTGCACACCTGTAGTTTCAGCTAATTGGAAGGCTGAGGCGGAAGGATAGCCAGAGCCCAGCAGGTCAAGGCTGCAGTGACCAGGAGCGTGCCACTGCACTCCAGCCTGGGCTACATAATGAGACACCAACTCAAAAAAAAAAAAAAGAAAAGAAAAGAAAATCAGTTGTCCATGTGTATTTCTGTACTCTCAATGCTATTCTATTGATTGATATATTTACCTTTA